>JAAGNO010004817.1:126169-167179 GCA_033439905.1 Ceryle rudis | reverse complement strand
TAGCTATATCAGATAGCTGTAACTAATATTTATATATTAATATTTATAGATAAATAACATCTGCAATGGAAATTTGCTTTCAGATTCTCCTTTGTGATATAAAACTGACTTCTGTAGAATGTTTAATCAGACTCACATATTGGCTTATGGTCTTCCCTGCAATTTGTCTGCTTCATTATAAACCAAGGTCTTTATAATCAAGGTTTGTTTAAGTGAAATCTCTTTAATGCTAATTAAATTTTCCAGAAAACAGTGTGCCAAATATCGCCAATATTAGATGTGGAAAGAGTCCACTTCTGCAAGTGATCTTCCTTCAAACTTCTGTGGAACTTCTTTTCCAATATTTACATGGCAATAATGTCAGGATAATTTTTGCTTTTATAAATTTACCAGTTACCTCCCTTTCCTGCTCGTAAATAAATAAATAAATAAATTGGAGCCATCCATAGAATTACTTGATAATTTCTACTCATGGGTTTTAAAAGAGGAATAAATTTTGCATAACTTGCATTATAATTCCATCACCAAGTTAAGCACCCCTGTATTTTTATGCCTGCCACCTAAGGAAATATTAAAGCATCATGCTAAGTTCACTGATGGAAAAACCAAATGGGTTTGGCATCTGAGGCAGGCATGACTGCCTGAAAAACCTCATAAACTTCCATGTGGGTGGAGAAGCTGTAGAGTTGCTTTAAGATATTTTCCAGGCTGACATTGACACAGCTTGGGACAAATTCCAGTCTTCAAAAAAGGTTTACACACACTACAAACTCACTCTTAATTAAAAAGCTTGAAGCTGCAGTATGTCTAATTTTGTGATTATTTTATTTTATACAGTCAGATGCTCTGCCAAAACTTGTGAGGTTTTGGTTTCTTTTTCTGTTGGATTTGACAGAAGATGTATCAGTTTACATTGCTACTGTACTCTCAGATATCTATTATTCAGACTTCTCTCAAGGAGTGGGTGTCCTTTGGCCACTGGAAGAACATGAACAGTCTCCAAGAGATATCATAATACTAGATTCTTCCAAATAAAGGAAAATACTTTGATATAGAATCATGGGATGGTTTCAGATGGAAGAGAACTTTAAAGGTCATCTAGTCCAACCCCCCTGAACTGAGCAGGGACATCTGCAACTGGAGCAGGTTGCTCAGAGCCCCATCCAGCCTGGACTGGAGAATGTTTCCAGGGATGGGGCACTGACCACCTCCCTGGGCAGTTGACAGTGTTTCTCCACCCTCATTGTAAAAACAGAAAACCTCTTCCTCATACCTAGTCTGAATCTCCCCTCTTTTATTTTAAAACTATTACCTCTTGTCTTGTTGCAGCAGGCCCTGCTAAAAAGATTGTCACCATCTTTTTATTAGCTCCCTTTAAATACTGAAAGGCCACAATACAGTCTTCTCAGAGCCTTCTCTTCTGCATGCTGAAAAACTATAACTCTCTCAGCCTGACCTCACAGAAAAATGTTCCATCCCTCAGATAATTTTTGTGCTCCCCTCTGTACCTGTTTCAACAGGTCCATATCTTTCTTGTGCTGAGGACTCCAGAGCTGGATGCAGTAGTCCAGACAGAGTTGCATGCAGAGTCTGTACCTACTTAAAACACATTAGATGGGCTTAGTCTATGTGCACAATAAAGTGCTTTATTAGAACTGAGCCTAAAATTCACGCATTGATAGGAACATGATTGCTTCTACTTTCTATAGTAATTTACAGCATTTCTTATTTGTGCTGTGCCTTGTTTTCTGTGAGTTATAATAGCAGAGCTAATCAAAAACTGCAATAAATACTGATATTGGTGACATTAGATCAGCAAAAGGCATTAATATTCATTGCGAAAAAATTCTGCAAGATAAATTATTGGAAGGATAGGCATTTCAGATGATTTTTATTGAGACTCAAGAAATTAAAATACAGTGTAATATTGACATTAAAGTATGTGCCCCTTTGTTTGATTTGTTCAGGAATACAATCAGTAGTTTTTCAGTAAATTTTTCACACTGAGAATATAATAGTTTTGGTCAAATTAAAAAATGAAACAATAGTCCCCCTCCAAAACAGGCCCAGATTATAACGCTTAATCATTATTTACGAATCCTGTTCCACTGAAGTATTTCTACTCTGTCTAGCAATTAAATATTGCCTAATTTGGCATGCTGGCATTATTGATCAACTTAAAGGTCGCTCTCAGAATGTTGTTGCCCACCAAGTCTTTCCACAGGACTCAGTTTCCTGCATTTCCCAGCAAATATACAGATCCTACTGTGATCTACAGTTGTGCATAAGCTCACCAGCTGAAAAAAATGTTTTACTTACATCAGAAGAAACTTAATATTAAGCCTAGGAGGAATTAGTAGATGTAGGGTAAGCTGAAAATTTATTCTATTTAAGTATGAGGAAAGGGAAAGAATAGGTTGTTGGAGACAGGCAGATTCCTTGGGTTTCTTTCAGGCTGCTATTTCGAGCCTCCCAACATTACTCTTTCCATGAGCCCATGTTCTAGAGGGGATCCATTATTGAGGGGATTCCCTTGGGCTATTGTAGTTTTCTGTGTATTTTCTAGTGGAAGGAGGGAGCGTTCTGTCTAGGAGACAGGGAAATGAAGCGAATCTCATTTAGAGAAGCTGTGCTGGTGCCTAATTTCTGTATTGTTAAAGCACAAAATTAGATTTTTGGTAACCGTGCAGTTTTATATAATTACCACCATTTTTCACCAAGTGAGGTGAGGGGGAAGTGCTGTTTACATTAAAGACCATACAGTGATGCTGCAAGTGTATGTGGTCAAAGTTCAGGTCCTCAAGAAGTACAAATATTGATGAGTTCACACCCTCTTGCCCTTAATGTTTTATTCTTGCAGTCTTTCATCTCTCAGACAGCATTCCACTATGAAATTCATGTTGTCCAGCACTGCATTGCAAACCAAATACCGCATCCAAATTCTAGCAGCTGCATCTGAATTACTGTAAGAAAAAATGATGCACAGGTTCAAGATTCATGATTCTAGCTGACCTGACATTTGTGAGAGAATGAGATTTCACCACTGCTTCTTCTCTCATGAAAAAATGCCCATTTTCTCTCATAACATCTCTATAGTTTTAATCAAGTATCATAAACATGCTCACCAGTGCATGTTTTTATAGTGCAAAAATATGAAATCACTAATAATCCTGAGAGGAACATACTTCATTTTGGATTACTTTATTAATCTGGTGGTAGCTTGTGTTTCTAGGTAAAGTTTTCTACCTTAAAGCACAAATTACTGTAATAAAAATGTTTTTCTTACCTGAACTAAGAGAATTCCTCAAAGAATTCCAGTATTGTTGATTTTTGGATGCCTCTTGGCCTGAGTTAAGCAGTGGCATCTGAAAAACTTGATTTATCCCCTAAGGAAAAGAGCATGTGTTCCCAAGTATATTCTATGGACAAACTGAGAGCACCATTGATAGGTTATTTCTCAAATCACTGCAAGAAATAAACAACCTTGCAAATTTAATCAAACAGGGATCAACAACAGCATAAAGCTCTTTAAATGTTTAGAGCTAGAGAAAGAGGATATGGGAGTTAAACAAGGAGGAAGAGGTGAAATTGCTACTTGACTACCAGTTTCTGAAGGGAAATATGTTTAGGGAGTGCATTTTGTCTTGTATGTATTGAAAAGGAGACAGCATTATGAGAAGATTTTCACACCTACTGGGACTTTTATGTTGTTGTAGACAGGAATAGAAGAGCAGAATTGATGCTTTGTGTGTAGGAAGCACATCCATTTCAAAATTTCCCTGGGTTTAGCAGTATAACCTATTCTTTCCCCTTTAACATTTTAAAACTTTATTTTTGTTGAAATTCATTGCAGTGCCAGTATAAAAATACATTAAGCTATAAAACAAACCTTGGGCTTAATCCAGGTATGATGATGTCAGTAGGAGTCTTCCTACAGACTTTGGATGAGACTTATGCTTGTTCTCTCAGCAATTATTTATGCCTTCTGGAAAAGAAGCATTTTTAACACAGAAATCTAACCCAGCTACAGGCTTATTGTGGAGTTCTCAAGATTTTTTATAAGCCATTCTAAGAGAAGATACAACAGTACAGAAACCATTGAATCTCAGTGTACTCTTTTTTTTTTTTAAGCTGACAGAAAGGAAATAATTTTCTATTATATCCATTTTTAGATGTTTGAATAAATTGCCTGATTGTTAAAGATACTAAGCATTCACACTTCAGAAGAGCATTTTGTGTTAGTAAATGACGCAGGATGTTTTTCCCCCCAAATGGAACACTGAAGAGAAGCAAATGTTCTGAAAATTAGTCACCATAACCTATTCTGCCTAGAAATGAGCTATACCTGGTTTTCTCCTTTATGTCCTTCTTTTTGGCTTCCAGAGTCTCGTAACTTTTTTTGTAGCAGCTTTCCGCCTGAGGATTTTTGTTGGGTTTTGATCTTTGTGAGAGTAAGTGTAAGGGCTTTACTTCTCCAGGGACAGTGAAATTTGTAGAAGTCAGCATCAGAGGGTATCTGACAGTGGTGGCCATTGATACACCATTTGGAGCCTCATCAAACAGAACAGAAAGGGCTCTCTACGTTAAGGGACATGAGGCAGGAGCACGGGAAAAAACAGGCTTTTTATAAAAGGTTTGGGATGGATGGGCTTCATCGCAGGTTGGAAGGGTGGTTGGAAAGAGATGTTAGGAATGACATAGAGAGCATTTGGGAACAGTATGGAGTGATGGGTTCTTTGTGGAGAGCAATGTTAGTTGTTTGGACGTTTTGTGGACTCAGAGTAAGGAATGTGGGAGCAGAGAAAAGTTGTGATGCTTGCCACAAATTAAGAACATGGTTGTATATGCAGAGATGGAGAAAACAAAGATCTCTAGGTTTAAGTAAACAACAAAACAGGACAAATGCTGAGTGATCCTTCTGTTTTGAATTCAAGGAACTTTTGAGAGAAAAGTTGCATCTGGGACCTCTTGTGTAATAATTCTTGCATTTGTTTTACTGCTTTTTCAGTCCTTTTATATATGGCTCCAAGATATCTATGACGAATGTTTGATTGTGAGGAAGTATTTATTTTCCTCTGTCTAATCATTCAATGTAGTTGTCCTCAAGGTCTTTTATAATGAGAACAATGAATAATTACCTTCTGTTCACCTTTTCCATTAAGTTTATAAATGCATACGTCCTTTTTTTTTTTTTTTTTTTTCTTTTCTTCTTTCTCTACAAAGCTCATTTTGAATGGAAGAATTGTTATACTTTTATTACTCTTGTCTGTATTTTCTGTTCTTTGGTTCATCTGTGGCATTGCAGGCACAGGCACTCACATCTCTATGGTTTTGTGGCATTGATCTCTGTGTTGTTCTCTAACCCTTTCAACATAGTTCCTTTTCTTTGTGTTCTTGATCATTCAAGAAGATTATAGCTGTGCTTTTAGAGAACAGCGCAAACTGACACAAGAGTTCTTTCTTGTGTTTGTTGCTGAAGTGGGAAGTATTGTTGTAAATATACTGTTGGGATGCTGTAACCACTTTAATACTGAATTTCAGCTGGTTTTTTCTTTGTTTCTGAGCTCCTTACAACTTTTGCCACTTTTGATTATTTCTAACTTTGATGAATATTTTGGTATCATAAGCTGATATCACTATTTCACCAGCTCTACATCAATTATGGACATAAAGATGATCCAAGACCCAAAGCAGATCCCTGTCTGATTCTGCTAATAACTTGCCTTCACTGGCAAAACTGACTGGTTTTGATCTTTGTTAACAGAGTACAAATCCATGAGGGAATTTTCCTTTGTACCAAATAGTTTCCTGTAGAGCTTCTGTTAAGGGATCAATCACAAAATCCTACTGATGTGATGGTACTGTTCAGCTGCCTTAAAAATCTTAATTATGCCTTGCTCATCTACCCTTGCCTGATGATGCATTTGTATGCAGTAGATGGATCTTAAAATCTAACTTGATAAATACACAGAGATGAACAGACTGAAAAACTTATTTGTACAAATCTTGATAGTAAATGGAAGAGAAACAGGGCCTAAATCTGAGTAAATTTAATCAAAATTTGAAGACAACTATAAAGAAGTACTTTATTTACCCATTTTCCTAGCAAAGGTTGTGATGATAAGATTAAGAGGACTTTTTATTTCCAGAGAACATTTGTCTTGAAAACACAACCTTTTGATATACCTAAGATTTGGTGGTTTTGTTTATATTTGTTTATATTGTATGCCTTGCATAGTCATTAAGACTTTACTCCTTTTCTTACTTTGGATTCATCATTTCTCTGACTGTTTTTGTCTTTCTGTGAGCTATTGGACACTCATCTAGAGATATGTTACAGACAGGATGCTACTACTGGGACTACATTCCACTAAAGTCACCAGATTTGGGGTCAGTAAGAATTTTTTCTCTGTTACAAAAATTCATAAGGATTTTTGGGACAGAAGTGTCTGATCTAGTTTTTTGAACCACCTCATTCCATGTAATCCATAGGGTTAATGGGAGTGAGGACAATAGTGATAGCTGTAAGCTGCCACATTCTCTTCCTTCTGTGAGGTTTACTTGGAACTTTTACACTCGGAAATTAGGCTTTAATTTAATTACAGGATTTTTTGAAGTGTTTTATAATCCCTGAGGCCAATGTTGCAGACTGCCTAGTGGTCAAGTTCAATTCTGAGTTTTGCAGTTCTTCTGAGAGTCCAAATTGGTTTTATTGTAATTTCTTAATAGTATTCAGATAAGTAGATTAATGAGAAATGAAATTATATTAACAATACTTCAGAGAAAATTGTAGCTATAAGATCTGGCCCCTGGTATCCACTAAATATTTTTATCCTTCACAACCATCCTAAATGATAATTTCTCTTGTGTTTTATTATGCTGTTTCTATTGTGTCAGTGTATTAATAAAAATGTCAGTATACGACTAAACTACGTCATTCTATTTTGTCAAAGGAGAACTGTCATTTTTTAAAAAATAAGACAGTCTGTTTTATTGTTCTGACTGGGGAAAATAATCATAATTAAATACGAATCACGTAAAGATGCCAAAATATGAAGGGTTTATAGTACATGTTCTAAGAAAAATCTGTTCTCTGATTCTATTGTGATGTATCTATTTTACCAGTAAATCCCAGTCCTATACACCATTATATCTCCTTCCTGCTTATTTAGTTGCATGCATCTGGCAAATCCCAGTGAAAACATCCAGAATGAATGGGGTAAAATATTACAACATTGTCAGACAATCTTTATTTAAAAACGATGTAAATCCAAGGTTATTCAGATTTCCACACACACACTCAGCTGAGTTACTATGTTTATTAAAGTTCTTGTTTGCATTATTTCCAGACACAAGTCAAAAAACAATATTCTGTACAGATGAAATATATTTTGTCGGGAAATGGAATAATTTTATATCATCTGTCTCTTGAGACAGTATTAATATTTATTGGCCAAAAAAACCATTTAAAAAAAAAAAGTTGTCAGCAAGTATGGGACAGCTTAGGATAAATATCTCTAAGGAAAGGTATAGACCATGTTCTCAGTTTTATGTACCTGATAAATGTTGTTCAGATTTTGTCAATGTCATTGGAGCCATTAGCAGATCACTTCAAAATGTTCAGTCATTTAAAAATGAACTGAGCGGTTCTTTATAGACATCCATTATTAAAAAGAAATATAACGGAGTTGTCATGAATGACTTTCATCTCGCATCAATTCCCCATTCATGTAACTGCTTCGCCTTCAAGGGAGCTGTTCCTAATCTATAACCATTATAGATTTTAAAGTCAAAAGGGCCATTCTGATTATGGGTAATCTGACCTATGGCATAACATATGACATAAATTTCCACCTGCATTAGGTCTGATGATTAAGCCCGTGCTTCTTCGAAAGGTGATGAATAATGTATCTCACCTAACTTCATCTCTCAAAAAAATACAGTCTCAGCTTTCTTAAGTAAATGGAAAAAAAGAGACACACCCTTTAAGAAAGATTCATCCCATCTGTTCAGTTACTGAAAACAAAATAAATTGAGCTGCCCACTGGGGTTCTGATTTATCCCCACTGCCCGTACTCTGGTTTAGATTGGCCTTATATTTTCATACTAGCTCAAATTAGTTGATAAGAAACCTTCCCATGCAGCTTTGATCTTATGATTTTACTGAGCCTTGATCAGTTTTCCTCTGGGTTTATTATTCTGACTTAAGAGTTTATTGGTATTCTGAATTTGCTTAACTCCAGTAGAGAAGTGGTGAATTTTGTAAATAGATCTCTATCAGCCATCATAAGGGGAGGCAGAAACTTTTTCTCCTTATAGAGAGGGGTAAAACTGAAGTTGAAACTGAATCAGAAGGACACACATCAGATGGACACAGAAGGACACCTAAAGTTTGCAAGATGACTGAGATGAGTTTATCCATATGCAGGCTTTTGCTTTTGAGTCAATTCACCAAAATAAAAATCAAAAATATTCCAACTCCAGATCAGAAAATGTCTCAGGGATAGCACTTGGGTTATTAGTGCCTCAATTCAACTTAGAGCTCTTTGTGGAGCCTTTTTTTTCCTGTCCATATGTGGATGTATGAACCCTGTTAATATTAACCTACATCTCTCCAGAAATCAATCACCAAATGGCAGTAAAACAAATCTAAGAAAATTGGTACAGAGTTGCTATTTTCTCTCTTCTTGGTTTTACATTTTGGTGTAGAATTGTGAGGGTTTTTTTCCAAATCATGTTGCTTGATATTAATGGTGCAGGACTGCAACTTTTGGCACAAGCATTCCATAAGTGCGTTTCTCCCATGGAGAAAAAAGTGTTCAGAGCAGCTGTTATGACTAGGGATAAGACTAGTACATATTTCTTAGTAGCTGATTGCTGCTGTATCATAATTGATCCTTCTGTAGCAAGGCATTTTTAATCAATGAATCTGAAAAAAGTATTTGATATACTTACATTGTTTTTTCTCCCAGTGTATCTTGGTGTTTAATTTTCTGTGGTGCAGGGCATTTAGTCTTACTGGCCTCAACCATAGAAATGTAGGCATCTTCCTATTGTGCTGTCTGACTCCCAGCCTGGGCAAAGGAAAGCACATTCACATTTGGGACTATTCTTTTCAGTTATTATCTTAAATAGTTCTGATAAGGGATAATTAATCCACTGAAGGCACCTATTAGAAAAATAAGGTGCGAACCACATAAACCTGGAATTTTTGAGACCACCCCTATTTCTAGTCTGTCTGCAGAAGCAGCCCTTGGGCTAGATGACCCCTCATGTTCTTTTACTCACTGGTATTTCAGAGTGTAGGAGCTAGATGCTGAAAGGAGTTTAGCTGACCTGGTGACTCAGCTACCCATCAATTCCTAGGAAGTTTGCAGGGCAGCAAAGGGGTAAGGAAGTTGGCAAGAACAGACAGAACAGAAATCTCCTTGATATTAAGGGGTTTGCTTTGTCTGTGTTCCATCAGATTATTACTGAAACAAAAAAAAAATCCCAAACCCTTAGCAGGGAACAGTCTGGCAGTCTTATTTGGAGAGCTCTTAAAATATAGCCCTGGATAAAAAGAGATACAGAAGTGCTACAACTTGTTGATATCATTGATTATATTATACAAGCGCTTTTATTTATTATCTTGGAGTGAAATTCTGCTGTTAACTGAGTGACTACAATTTCTGTGACTTCAAGAGTTTCATGTGGAGGACAAATTAAACCCTGGATTGTTTTTATTATTTGCATCATTAGCCGTCAAGAGAAAGCTTTCCTTTTCCAAACGCTGCCAAATTTGATCTGTTCCTTGTTTTAAATTAGAAAAATTAGTAAGAAAGGAAGCAGGCTCCTGATATGCTTCTGAAAGGCATTAGAAACAGATCCTGTCACCTGTGGAATGAGAATTGCTGAAGAGCTGTGGATCTACAATGTGTTTCTTTGAAAAAGCTCCATAAACTGCCTGATTAACAGATATCAGAGCCAGAAATTCCAACAGAATTGTGACACGGTATAATTTAATCAGGTACTTGAATACATTACTGGAATTCCTAGTTGCTGTTTTATTCCCCAATGTAAATGGTAAAATTGGTAAAGTGAGTCTAGCCAGAATATTTAAAAACATACCTGGCAGTAGGCAATTTATCTTACATTCAAGGTTTTTCAGTGCTACCACCAAATATCTCTGTCTGTTCTTCGCTCTTGTATCCCCTTCAGCAGCACAACTTGGCCACCACTTTGATGTGTCTATACAGCCATCAGGTTCTGGCTGTAGCTATCACAGCTTCAGCCACCTTTCAGCCCTCCCGCACCTTCCTGCTGTATTCTTTGAACTGCCTCAATTCAACCAGCATGACTATATCCTATTAATAAGGCCAGGCAAGTAGCAATGACCTTATTACTGGATATTCACGCTGTATAATATCCTTGATGAATACATGGATAACGACAGATCTCTCAAGAGACTGGATCACAGCTTTATTAACGTCCTTCTGCGTTGTCCATCGGTTCTCATCAGCGCTGTGTTTTGCAATCAGAGTATCTTGCTAAGAACAGTTTGTATCGTGCAGTATTGGTAAAGGAACAAAGTCTTTTGTGATGGTAGAAAGAGAACAGGGTGTCTTCAGGTGTTCAGTGCTCTGTGAAGCTGTTTAATGAAACAGTGGTTTAATACGCTGCTTTATGTGTGTTCACGGACCACAGTGAGGCAACGCTGCCTACAAGTCATTTGTTAATTGAAGTTTCAAAGCGTTCAGCTGATATATGTTTTCTGGCAGTGAGTATATTGGAAATAACATATTTTATTTGGGAGAGGGAGGTGAAACTTCAGTGTCACGTGAATATAATTCTGCTGCTCTCTTTCACAGTGAGGCAGCAGCCTGCTCTGAGAGGGGAATAGTGCACGATAAAGAAAACCACAAGAGAAACTTTGTTTGAAGTCTAATTAGCAATGTCTGTATACGCAAAAAACCTAATTTCAGCTACTTCTTATTTTTTAATGAAGAATTGTATTTACTCAGCAGCACCTCTGACTTCCAATCTGAGGTCACACATCAGGCTTCCAGTTCTTCTGAAGAGATGTTAGTGCTTTTCAAAGTAAATGAGAGAGGACTCCTAATGACACCAATTAAGAGATGTGAAGGCCTTGTTCTGCTCTTTATGGTATGATAGGTCAGTTAAAACGAGAAAACAAAACATACGGTGCAGACGGGAACAATTTAGGCTCTTTGTGGAAAGATGAATGTCTGTGACTTAACTAGCAGAAGGAAGAATGAGCTTGCACAGCCCACCCAATTACAGTCTCTGTCTCCCAAGAAAAGTTAATAATGGGGAAACTTTGCAAATTTTGTTGTGTATTTATGTACAAAGATAAAATGGGCATTTTCATGTGAGCAGGAGTGCAAAGGTCTAGAATCTCTTTGTGTAACTTGTAACCTTTTCTGGACTGAAACTGCCATTATACAGACTAAACCCCATAACTGATGACTGTTTGAACTGATTATATCAACAAAGTTATCAGGACTTGGAGGACAGTTACAATGCTGATGAAGTGGTCTCTTCAGTGCACAGCAGAAATTTTACAATTTTGCCACTGCCATTGGATATGGAAAATATTAATGAGGAATCAGAAGCTCCATTAGATTCCCCCTGTAATTACACACCTGGGGTTTAACTTCTTAATGCCATGCATTTTTTTTTATTGCAAAAATAACTATTAATTCTGTTTTTCTATTTTGTTAGCCTGTTGCTCTAGGTTTCTGCTCATCTTATCAAGAAGGATTTGGGTTCAAAAAAGAAGGGAGTGTAAATAATTCTTACACCCTGATAATTATGTTGGTAGACAGTGTATAATGTGTCTGGAAAATCAACCACAAGTAGGTCTTCACCATGCAAGATTAATGTCTTACCTTGGTAGAATATTCTGTTCTGGTAAAGCTACATGTTTTATGTTCCATTTTAGAAAAAAAAATCATCACGCCATTTATGGCCTCAGTGTTGCTTGTTAAAATATCATAGGATATGGTTGTCATCTGCTTTGTGGAAAAATTTATTCATTAAAACCGCTTTTCAAATTGCATTTTCTCTTCCATGTTACAACAAATCCATAGTATTGAGTGCTAGACATTCTTTTTCTGGATGTACAAATTCATACAAAAAATACATGGTCTGAATCATGGATATGATGTGAATACTTCTACACTTGAAGGGCAGGGCATGAAAAGCTGAGCTGCAAACAGAATAAATATTTCCTTCCACTTTCATCTGGGAGCATTAAACTTATCTCGGAATTTGAATTTTCACCAGTTTGCTTGAATTCATTACATATTTCTGTATGCTTTTGCATTCTCTTTGGAGACTGTGGTCTTCACCCCTCAAATTTCCAAATGTCTCTCAAAGATCAGTGAGACGGACTTATATTTTGTGGGTTTTGCATGGGAAATAGCAAGATATTTAGCAAGTTGGAATGTTTGTGGTTAATGATAATAACAAATTGATTGAGTGGAAAAAAGGAGAATGGTACAAGATCAGTGGATAATTAGGATGGAGGTTCCCCATCCTGAGGGGTTTGTTCAGGGCTATTGTGAGAAAAAAAAATGTGGCTTTTAGGACTGACTAAGCTTCTACTGAAATCACAGGTAACAGTGTTATTTTGTTCAAAGACAGGTGCTTTCAACAGCCCAACTGCTGCATCTTTTGTAAAGCTCTGCTTGTACGGAAATAATACAAATAAATGTACATGGGACGTGGGGGGGAAAAGCTTTCCATAATACTGGGAATATAAGCTGATTCAGATGCTTAGGTATCTGTTTGCTATAAAAAGTTTTTCACAAGTTACTATTGTGAGAAGCCATTTGAAAACTCATTTGCAAATTTAGCATTTGAAACTTGAAATACAAATAGGTGGTGTGACAGTGCATTATTTGTTCAACACACTGATATTTTACAGGCATTCTTAGTGCAAAGACTGAAATGAAGAAAGTTGTTGTTTGAAAAAGGTAAAGAAAAGCTACGGGAATAGAGATACAATAGAGACCTATATAGGAAGCGACGCAGGCAGCACCATCTTTGTTAACAGCAAGGAAAATATTTTCCATTGAGTTAAACATTGTCTGATTACATGGATGAAGTTATAAAAAACATGCTTTTTTTTTTTTTTTTTACCCCTGTTACTTAGCTTGTTAAATATGGTTCCTAAAAGTCACCTTGAAGTTGAAAACTTTACAAAAGTTTCCAGTTTGACTCTTTTTTTTTTTTTTTCAAACATCATAGAAAAATATAACTGCAGATTATACAGTTGTAATAAATTGTACAGATCCAAGAGTGTGACAGCAGATGTGCTCGTGTAACGGCAGTGAAGAGAGAGGTCTTGCTTTCTCCTGCCTTCACTGACATTGTCTGATGGGGAATGTGTGCCTTGAAGCTCTCATGTGACAGTATTTGGAGTTACACCATTCCCTGTTGACAGAGCTGGTCCTTCTCCAGTGTCAGGGAAGATTCTGATTAATTTTGTAGAATATTTTCCATCTTTGTTATCTGGACTTCTTCATTCTCTACCAATAGTCATATTTCAGCCTGAAGATTTCATGTTTGCATTATGTTTACATAACAGTAATATGTTATTGTTTTATTTTTAGTTTTGGATTTTATTTCCTTTTTTGTTTGTTTTTTACTTTTCTAAGTGTCTACCACCTGTGTAGAGCACAATCAAGATACATCCTAGTCTAATTTTGCAGTGTGTGCCAAACATAAAAGCAATACGTAAGTTACACAAAAGTTTTATATTGACTTTTAAATCCTGCAAATCCGGTGTCCAATGTGTACCGTGAACTCCGTGCATAAGTAGATATCTATTTATTCTGCACGATTTAGAATCAACATTTTAAATTGTAGCCTATGGAGCTAGGATTATAAACATGTTATAATAAAGCTATGACATGTAGTTTGTAAAATGGTATACTAAATTACAAGTTATACTATAGTGTTATATGTACAAATATAAATAAATACATTAAAATGTATTTGAACCCCACTACTCACACATCAGTTCTTAATAAATAATGCAATAAGAAGGAAGAAAAATTATTCTTGACTAGTAATGTCTGGTTCCTTATCACAGATAAATCATTTCTACATTATAGTATGTTGCTTCATTGAGGTAGAAAAGACATTAAATATTTTGAGACAGTGAAATACTCAAGCATAATAAACTAAAAAATCAAATCAAATTAATTCTGTGATATAAATCCATTTTCATGGCCTGGGTCAACAATGTGAATAAAAAATGAGTATTATCTCAGTTGCTTCAGATATCCATTGAATTTTTTTTTTTCCCCTGAGCTCTTCCAACAAGAATTGTATCATATAACTTTGATAAATGCAGAAACATCCATCTTAAACATAGTTGGCCATCTACTACTCCCAACTGAGAAGTCATTTCAGGAACCTTAACCTTTTGATGGTCATTTTCTTCTGAATTAACCTAAATTAATCTATTACCTTATCTAGTTGTTCTTGGGCCAGAATTTCATTCTATCTTGAATCAAACTCTTCTGGAGGTATTGGCTGTTCATAATATTATGTCTTTCTGTCTTACTTGCTCTTCTAAAGGGAGCAAGTTCCTCAGGGCCCCATTCCTTGCCTGTGCTTCTGAGCAGCCTGTGCTTCTGTGACAGCCCTGTGCTTCTGAGTGCTCTGACAGTAATTTTCTTTCAGTACTTATATTTGGGGTTTATAGGTCTTGAACGGGAGTGATAGAATTTTTCAGCATGTTTCAGTATAAATGCCTCACACAACAGTAATGATACCTTTGTACACTGGCTGATACATCAACTCCATCGTGTATCTGAAAACCGTATTTATCTTGCTATTAGCTGGTTTCAAATCTCGGCTGAACATTTTATTAGTGTTCATCATGATCAGTTGCAGATTCAAATTATACAGAGGGGGTTGTAAAGATTGTTTTAACATGTAGAAAGTCAGAACACTAAAGGTAAATAGTTAAATGTGCCCGGACTAATGTATTTTTTACACTAGCTAGCCTGCTTCAGCTACTTAACCGATAAATATCATCCTCTCAGCACCATGGTTTTGATGCAGAAATGCAGACATTGCATTATAACTCTCAGCACCATCCAAGGTAGTATTATTACAAGACTGAAATAATTTCTAGCTGTATCTCAGAAATGGTGTGTTCATCCAGAAATAGCACTCTTCAGGAATGTCGTATAAAAAGGCATGGAAGAGGTTTTTTCTTTGGAGGTTAGTTTGGATATGGGTTTTTTTTCCTGAGAATGTGACAACTTTTCATACATTCAGAAAGGTACATTTTTATACAAAATAAACTTAATTTAAGAGTAGCAGTGGTGGTTGTAATAATATGTGCAGAAATAATATATAGAATGGGTCTTTGTAGATAAGAGAACTTACCAGAAGGAATGACTAATACATAGAAATATTAACGCGAGACATTTTAAAGCACCAGCGTTTTCATATTCCCTGTAGAAATACAGCGGTAGCTGACACCTAGTGGAGTTTAACCTTAACTACAGGAGTGCACCTTAGCCTACAAAACTGGAGCTGTTAAACCTGACCCTTTTAATCTAGTTACAGATAGGTGAATTTTGTATCATTACCGAATTCTTTGTCCAATTAAAAAAAATATGGTCACAGTGGCACTGTAATAAGAGGGAGCTAAAACCCTTTTTCAGCCTCTACACTTTTCCACTCAATATTTATTTTATAATTGAGGTTGCAGGATTTAGTATTATAAATACACTCTTTTTCTGTTAGTTTTAACAGAAAAAAACGACCCAGTTTTATCTTGAAGTGAGAATTGTTATACCAAATTGTACTATGGAAAAAAAGAAAAGTACTTTTTCCTCACAAAGAACAGACTATCTGTTGTATTTGCCTGTTATCATGCTCTTTCTCAAAGCATAGTGTCATTCCACTAAATGATAGAAAATTAATTATATTTGGCTTCATCTCACCAAACAATCCTTTTTTTTTTTACAGTCTGAGGAGATGTTTTCTAGGGGTTCTTTTGTTGGGAACTGTAAGTGTTGTTTTACTGCTGTGTCAATACCTAGAAAGGGAAATATGAAATACATATTTCTTCTTCCTAGAGATAGGTCAGAGTTAAGGAAATAGGTATCTTACAGTCAAACTTGATTCCCTAATACAAGTACAATTCATTTTTTACTCTTGTTGAAGAAAAGGAAAATAATAATTTACTAGAACCCCATTTGCAGTGTCAGACGCTCACCAGCATGCATGTTCTTGGCCTACAGCTTAGTAGATACATGTTGGTTTTTGTTTGTGAGATGATTTGGCTTCATCTTGGAAATCATACACTTTTGAGATGTCATTCCATCTTATTTATTGTTTTTCATTTAGTATAGGTCTAACTTCTCTGGTACTCAGTTGTTCATGGGCCACATTGAAGAATTTGTCAAAAACTTATGTTTTGGCTTTGCTCATCAGGTGAGCAGGAATGTGCCAGAAAATTTTGTGTTGATTTAGTTATGTCTTTATTTCTTAAAGAGGATAGACATGGAATCACAGTCACCTCAGTGAACATACAGAGTTATAATATGTTGAAGGATGTTTGTGGGGATGGTGGATCAGCAAGATTTGTCCCAGCAGAGGCAGATGATGCATTACTTTGTGTGTGTATGTGTCTTTCATACCTTTTATATCTCTGGAGAAACTTCATTTAATAACCCATCTCCCCTGAAAGGACTGGTGGTTGATGTTCCTCTGTGACAGATGTGCTAAACTGGCCAGAGTCCATTTTAATATCTTGTTTACTGGTTCTTATAATGAAGCCTTGACCTCCCAGCAGATGGGACTCCCAAAGCAGTTCTGTTTAGTGCTAACAGGATCTGTGGACCAATCTGTGCCTGAGCAGGTGGCTTTTATATCCAGTGGAGTGGCATATTGGGTAAGGGACTGCAGGGTGCTGAAGTCAGAATAACCTGGAATTATTAAATAAACCCAGAGACATGTACCACAGCAAAACGATGACTACAGCAGTCTCTGTTTTGCCATGGACTCACCATAGCTAGTGATACTCAACATAGTATCCTTCTAGATACTATGTTCAGTACAGACACGAGCTTCCAAAACTGCTGAAAACCATTTAGATCAGTAAGCAATTTAAGAGAGTAATCCGAGTTGCCATGCTTTATCTTCTGATTATTGGGTGATTGTAGGTGTGCTGCAACTCTGAGATAATGAATTTTAACAAGAATATTGGATCACTTTGCCAAACAGTAAATATGTCTGTTGGAAGGTGGTGGTGTTTGCACATCTGTACCTTCTCAAGTTTCTTGAAAGGGCTGATTTAAAATATATGCTCAGAAAATCTAAAATAAGTGATTCTGATGCAGTAGAAGGGAAAGAATGTAATATATCCATTGATTTGCATTCATTATAGTGTGCTTGATTTGTTCTATAGGAACTTCTGTCATTTAATCAAAATGCAAACCACAAATTGTTACATACCCAAGAGTAAATACCAATGAACATACTGGCAGAGTCTATCCCGAGGCAGCTATGGTGGCTAGAGCTGCTGTCTCCTGCGGCACTGCTCGCTGTATGGTGCTTACTTTTGTGCCATACGATGCCATATGTGATGTCCATCCCTGAGGAGTGTGTGTGGCTGTACCGGTACACCACAGAATTGGGTTTGTACTCCATATTGATCAGTGACACATGGCCACATCACGGATGTAATTTGTTCCAACTCCAAATTAACATACTGCTGGGTGTGAATGCAGAGCTGATGGGCTCTCTGGCATAATAATACACTTGGACACTCATAGAGGCAGCTGATTTTACAGAGACACAGAAGTTGCATTGCACAGAAGCATTCCCGGAGAACCCCAAGGTAGAGTCATGTTACTTCGGGACCTAACTTGGGAAGGTTTAGAGCACCTGTGGTAGACAATAATTTGATTTCTGCTCTGAATGGCCTTCTAATAGCACTTGCCTTTCTCTATAAAGTGTTTGAGGAACCCAAGCTATGTTGTATGCCTGAAGTTAGGTGGCAAATACCCATTTATATGTTCCATGTGAAGGTTTGGTTCTACCAACCATACATAGTTAGCACTGAAAAAAGTTGATAGATCTTTTAAAGCCCTCCAGGTGAATACTTTCTGGAACTGTTTACTTACCTCATCTCTCATGAAGGTGGCCACAGTAAGGTCTCCCCAAAGCCTTATCTTCTCCAGGCTGTACAAACTCTCCCAGCTGTTCTTCATAAGAGAGGTCTTCCAGCTCTCTGATTATTTTTGTGTCCCTCTTCTGGACCCACTCCAACACATCTGTATCTTTCTTGTGCTTTCCTGTACCTTACCCTGTAGGAGATGTTGCCACAGAGTTTTCAAGATGTGGCTCTGCAAACTCATCTGTAGACCCTCTCCTGGATGAACACAGCAGCAGGCGAGCTCACTCCACTGGCCCTACAACCCAAACAACTCAATTTCCAAATCCACCAACGCGCTGACTCAGCTGTCACCACCATGAGTAAATCTGAGCCCAGTGGTGTGATCCATATTTATTTAGTATGTGCTAAGGATGGACTTTCCTTGAGTCAGCGCTTCAGGGCTCAGTGCATGTACATACAATGAAATATACACAGAAGCAAAAGATTTAAGTCCTGCCTTGTCCACCAGCTCACAAAAGCCTTGATATTAAATAATAATTGGGGAGCAAGTTTCCTGTGCTGGTTCTGACTGTGAAGCCTAAAGTGAAAATTACTTAATGACCTTTTTACATTGCAGAATACTTTCAAAAATTAATCTTGCAACAGCCCACATAGCACTGGGGGATTAAATACTTTATTGGCCAAATTGGTGTTCAGAGTCTGTTGCAAAATCTAGGAAGGGTTTGCATCAGTTTATCTTTTCCATGTAATATCCTTTCAGTCATACATCTTTAGGCAGGGCTGGCTCTCTGGGTGCTAATATTAAGCTGCTGATCTACATCTAGTCTTGTTTGATGCAAATGAGATAAAAACTCAGTTGCAATATTCTGTAAAATCCATAGGTGTTCAGAACTGTAACGCTCATTATGCTATTCAGGTAGCACGAGTAGCAATTTCAGTATGTTCTCCACATTTTGTAAAATAAACTGTGGACTTTAGAGTGAAACCTAGCCACATAATAATCTGCAGTCTTTGGAAGCTGGCTGTTGCTGATGGCCAGGCTGGTTTCTGTGCTCTTCATTTCTTTTTCCAGTGTGATGCAGGGGTTTGGAGCACATGCTGCGGTAATCCCACTAGATGGAGCAGGGTAGCAGCAGTGCTATATAGGTTGGGCTATATAGGCAAAACCATATATTGTCTGACAGGGAAAAGAGAGAGCAGAGAATGCAATGAGAGGCAGAAGAGTGAAAAAATATATATTTGAAGAAGCAAAGAACAGAGTTGAGAAAGACAATTGAAAAAATACCAAAATGGAGGAAATCTGCTTGGGAGATGTGCAATAGTAATACAGAGTAAAATACTATGAAAACAGATGTTGGATTTTAATTTTAAGCCCCAAGTACATTTAATTTATTCTTTAATCTGTATTTTCATATGTTTCTGCTTTCTCCATCTTTCATCATAACATGAAATATGAAATGAGATTTCTTTTTTTTAATACATAAAATTCTGGTTTTTGACTTGAGATTCTTACTTAAAGTTGAAGTGTTCTCGGGAATGCATTTAAGTCAGGAATGTTTTGCAATCATAGTTTTAATTGTTTTATTTCAGTAGGGAAGATTTAACTCCACTTGACTACTCCAGCAATAGTCTTCTTAAACTACCGTACCATGTGGCTGAGCTCCACTTTTATTGCTCTGATTCTTTGTTTTATTTTCATGTTGATGCAAAACTAAGGTGTTCAGTTGTGATTATTCCATTGCTGCTGTTAAATATTTTTTGAAAAGAAGAATTATTTCACTTCCTACTTCTAACGTGAACCCTACGTGTAAAGCTACAGCCTGGTAGTCAGATAGTGAAAAGTAGCCAATTCCATTACGGAATTTGACTTCTTGATCATTTGGGGATATTAGGAAAATGTCAGGGGAAAAAAAAAAAATCTGATGCAATAAATCATGTTTACTGCTGAACGATCTATATGAAATTGAAATGGGATAAATCAGCAGAAAATTGTAACTGAGTATTTTTTTAATGGAAGTTTTCAAGACATACTTTTAACTTATAAATGCAGAACAATTTAGCATATCTTCTTCCAGCAATAAAATAACTACTATTACAATAAGAAATAGAATCAAACCCTATAAAAATCAGTAAGGCGTAGGTAGGATTTTGATCAGACCACATGGTTCTGAGATTGTGTCCTTTATATCATCCTGTTAATAACATCAATTTCAGGAGTGTTCTGGGTGATTCTAATTTCTGCAACTGCAGATATAGGTCTTAATAAAAGAGCAGCTGGGGCCATGCTCATAATCCACTCTGGTTTACATAAGGATTTCCTTTAGAGGAGGATTCAAGAATTTCAGTTATCCTCAGTTGTTCACTTTCACTACCATGTTAAGCAAAGCTGCCTTCCAGTTGCACTTCTCAGTGAAATTATTTATGGGTCTTTATTAAAACCTCAACCAATGAAGACAGACAAATTTAAAAAAATAAGGGTCCTCCCCAAAAGAGATATATTTTTTCTCAATCCAAATATTCTAAAGCTAATTGTGTTTGTGACTCTCTGCTCCCCAAGGTGTGCTCCCTGTGCAACCTTTTACATCTTTTAAATTATGCATTTACAATGGCCTATCTCAAAGCTGGAGGAACGCTCGGGTATAGGAAATAAATGGAAGAAACAAAGGAAAGTCACACTCAAAGGCAAACTTCAGTTGCAGAATCTCTGCCATTGCCCCCTTAGGAAGCAAGAGTTTGATTGTACTGGTGCAAAGTCTTTTAAATGCTGTCATCTGGAAAAAGCTAAACCAAATGATCACTGTCTGGTGAATCCCAAAATGTAGGAGAAAGTGTGATCAGTAAGTAAATTCCATATGTGTTGCTACCAGAGACACTGGTCATGTAACCAACATAAAAACACTGAGTATGTAGAGGCAGTAAAAATGACAAGTTCAGAATTAAGAATTTATTGACCTATTTTGGGGAGAGAGTAGGATGAGAAATTACAGAGACGTTAAGGTAAGGAATTACTTGTGTTTTGATGACCCATTGATGACCAATGAGTTGGGATCAATGTTCATGAGCTCCCTACATTTTCCCTTGCATGGAATAAAAAAAATAAAGAGTAGACAGTGAAGTTAGAACTGTGATATCTGGGAATAGCCTTGAAAATGTTAAAGAATCTCTAATTAGAAGCAGGAGTGTTCATGGGAATTGTGAATCATTTGCTGAGAAAAGCAGATCTGAGCAAATGAAATGCCTCCAAATAGCAAGGACAGAGAGCTATACATGGAATTTGAGTACAGGATGACTTCATCTCGGTACCCAGCAAGTAACAAAAGGCGTTGGTGGAAAAGTAAAAAAGTAAGCAAGCCTTCAATACAAAAGAAAGCAAGTTTAGAAAATACAGAGCAAAGTTGGGTGCAGAGATTTCTTGGACAATACAAAGCACTGAGACAGACTGGACAACCCATATTCTGCTTCCTGTTCAGTTGTCCATTGCATAGGGAGATGTGCCATAATGAAATTATTTGGTTGGAAAGAACCCGCGTAGGTATGAGACTCAGGTCTCTGTCGTCTTAGATCAGGTTGTTCATGGTCTTATCTGGGCAAGTTTTGAATAGCCTCAAGGATAGGAATTCCAGAGTAATATGGAAAGAGCAGTACTAGAATAACAAAAATACAGAAAATAGAAGTAATAAAAAGAATACAGAGCTTACTAAGAGATCACAGAATGGTAGGGGTTGGAAGAGATCTCTGGAGATCATCTAACCTGCCAAAGCAGGTTGTCCGGGATCGTGTCGATGTGAATTTTGAAAGTCTTCAGAGAAGGAGACACCTCAACCTCTTTGAGCAGCCTATTCCAGGGCTCTGGCAACCTCACAGGGAAGTTTCTCCTCATGTTCAAATAAAACTACTTGTGTGCTTGTTTGTGCCCATTGTTCTTTGTCCTATCACTAGGCAACACTAGAAAAAGAGTGGGCAACACTGAAAAGAGACTGGCCCATCCTCTTGACACCCAACCTTTTTGATATTTATAAACACTGATCAGATCCCCTCTCAGCCTTTTCTTCTCCAGGCTAATCAGACCCAGGTCTCTCAGCCCTTCCTTGTCAGAGAAATGCTCCAATCCCTTCATCATCTTTGTAGCTCTCTGCTGGACTCTCTCCAGTAGTTCCCTGTCTCTCTTGAACTGGGGATCCAAGAATTGGACACAAGACTCCAGATGTGGCCCCACTGGGGCAGACTAGAGGGGGAGGAGAACCTTTCTCAACATGCTGGTCAAGCTCTTCTTAATGCACCCCAGGATACCATTGGCCTTCTTGGCTACAGGGGCACATTGCTAGCTCAAATGATAATGAGGTTCTGTTGGCAGGCTAATACACCAAAGGTGACAAGAAACTGAGATGGACAATGAGTTGCTGGTTAAGTCCTCAAACAGTTACATATATTTGGAAAGACAGAAGCTGAGGCTGTGATGCGTCAGCAGCTATATATAGCAGCTGTAGACCTAGGACAACAGAGCAGAAGTGAGTATAGTAGAGAACTGTAGAAGTGTAGTAATTTGGTAGTAAAAGAGGGGCCAATGTTAGAGCCAGGCAGGTATAGAAAAACTTGTTGCAAGAAAGTCAAATAAAACCAGACACAAGCCGTTCAAAGACCTTCTAGGCCACTCTCTGGTGGAGAAATATTGCCAATGTAAAGTCAAGTCTCATCCAACCATGGGAAAATAAACCAGAATTAAATCTGATTTGAGAAGCACTTGAATGCACTTGAAAGCAAATACATCAAAATATGACGGTGGTCAATACCATGTCTTTGTGCTGAACTGTGCACCAATAACCCTGTGCCCCTGCAGGTCAGGGAGTGCATGTGTGAAAGGAATATTAATGGTGTGAATGGATAAAACAGGGTGCAGTGGCTTGCATAGAGCTGAAATGGGTTGCAAGTGACCAGGATATGAAAAAGAGACAAGAAAAAATAATATATATATACATATTGGGATGCATGTAATTGCAATTTAGCTGTAGATACAGCATTTCAGTATATACTGCATTATATACTTGCAGAATGTATGCCAGTATTTATGTCAGTAATGAACCAGTCTAGTTATACAATCAAGAAATTACCCAGTGCAAGGTGTATAGTGATTAAATTTTCAATACATACTTTAGAGTACAATCGGAAAGAGAATTTACAGTTTATTGCTATGAAATTTAAATTGTGTTTCTGTCCAGTGAAGCTGATGCTTGCTGTGAAATGGCAAAATTACCTACAGTATCTTAAAGCAATCCAGAGTTCATGGCCAGCATTTTCAGTAGGAGCAAACATTTTCAGTGGGTGGTTTTTTTATTCTTCTTCTTTTTCCTTCTGCTTTTCCTTCTCTGTCTTTCTTTTCCTTCTTTCTTTCATTTCCTTCTGTCTCTTTTTCCCTTTCTATTTCCCTTCCTTTTCTTTTTCCTTTCTTTTCCTTTTCCTTTCTTTTCTTTTTTTTTTCCTGAGTTTCCAATTTCACACTTCAGTCAAATCATTTGGGACCATTTTGATGCTTCAAGTTTCTAGAAATCAGAGGCAGCTTACTTTAAACTTTACAATCAACATTTGAAGCTTTTTGGTATTCATATATTCCATTGAGCTTGTGTGAGCTTGGACAAAGGTGCAGAGGAGTCACCAGCAGGATGTGGAGTTTCTGCCTGTCGTTTTGCTCCTCTAGGATTTTACCAAAAGAAGAGTTATGTCAAGGAGAGGAGTCTCACTGTATCCTACAGTTTAGGTAGATGGCAACTGAAGCACACAACAGCTTCTGTAAAAATATGTGAGAAGCACAGAGTAACAAAGAAACGAGGTTGCTATCACCAGTACATATCCAAGCTATTTTCTGTTTCGCATGTTTTTGGGTATATTACAAGTGTTTTTTGCTTTTTTTGTGGTTTTTGTTTTGGTGTTGGGTTTTTTGTTTGGTTTGGTTTGTGGCTTTTTGGTGTGGTTTTTTTTAGGTTTGTTTGCTTGTTTCAGATTATTTTAATAGATATAAAAAAATGGAAAACTGTATTTCTGAACGAAAGATATTCTACACCACTGAAAAATATTTTCTTCATGACTTTCTGTTGTGAATTCATTATCTGAGACAACTGTTTGGGTTACAAGGAACTGTCATACTCAATACAAAGAATAGCTTACACCGCCTCCTTCCTTTTACTTGGTGTGAATGTTATGTGCAAGATAGCTGACGCAGAGTTATGATATTATCAGCATCATTTAACTTCTTGCACTTAATTTACCTCATTAACATTTTTATTACATTTTGTTACTGTTGCATATTGAGAAAAAATAGCTGTAAAGTCACACCGTTCAGGCTGAGCACCTATACATGGCTCTAGGGTGTCAACATGCTTTCATTGTCACATTAAACTGGTTCAAACAGTTAAGCTTTTCAGCTGCCCTAGTACCTATCTGGTTGGCAAAGGTGTAGAATAATCTATGACTCAGGGTTTTCCAATTTTCAAGATCAGTTTTCTACAGTCTGACCAAATGATATGCTAGAAAGAAAAATGGTGTGTTGACCATGGGACCGGTATTTGATTTCAAGCCTTGATGCACCAATACCTCAGTAGGAAATGGTCTTGATAGCATGACAGTTTGCAATCTATCCTCAGACAGCATGAAGGTTGTAAATAACCATACCTGGTGTTTACCATTGTTGGTTACCAATATTAGGTGGGAAATTTTTGTGTGTTTATGATATTTTGTTGATTGGGTTGCTGAAGGTCAAGGACACAAAAGAGTTGGGTTTTTTTTCCTGAAGTTATGTTAGAGATTTTAATGAGTTTTATTAAAGTATGTTGGCTTCATATATATGATTCTGATAAGCATGCTATATTATCATTCAAACATTTAGAGTTCCAAAAACGGGTGGTCAGATTCTTCTGCAGTTCTTGTAAATGCTTTGAGTCTTGGTTTTTTTTGTTCTGTTTTTCTTGCTTGCTTGTTTGTTTTTGTAATGTTAATGCTGTCTGGGTAGTAGGAGCATGTAATTTAATTTTAACTTCTGCTCAATATTAGAGAACTGAAGGTCATGTCATTTGTTTCAAAATCTCTTGTCTTTTAATTTCCACAATGGTCTTTGTAGCTGATGGACTGAATGTCATGACCTTTTAATGAGGATAGAAGTTATATAGGATGCCAAAACCTTTTTTTTTTTTTAATAGAGTTCCTAAAAGTCTGCAACTTTACAGTAGGAAGCACAATTTAGCCTTTAAAACTGACTTTATTTGATATAAGTAGTCAAACCAGTTTCTTAGATTAGCAATGTCTATTTATTTGATATATATATAGATTCATATAAATAATAATTTAAAAAAAATCACCATCACTTTGGATACCTAATCATTACTAAAAAGACATTATAAAATATAACCTTGTTATATGAGGTTTCTGAAGTGAAAAATAAAGAAAGATCAAACTTCTTTTATAAAACCTGTGTATCTTTGCAGAAATTTCACTCATGAATACTCTGATTCTTCTGACTGACTTGGAGTTATTAATGCTCTTTTTAATTCAATTATATCCTTCTCCATTCAGTCAATACTAATAGGTTAATTTATTTTTAGCTATTATCATAACTTATTATTAAAACAAGAACACCAGGAGACAGTTTGAGATGAAGTATCATTTTGCAGCAAGCAATAGTCAGGGTGAGAAACAGCCTCTGCCACAAAACATTTAACAGTTACACTAGGTAAGTCAATGCGGGTAAAAAATGTCTTCCTTGCAAATAAAATGGCTAAAATTAGTGTTTAGATTGGATAGCTTGCTTTTCATTTATTCTTTTTTTTTTTTTTTTTTTTCACATTTGAAGCAGCATCTGGAAAATATTTATGTGGAATTAAGGGGTGAGAAAAGAGCCACTACAGACTCAGGGGTAGTGAGAATGGAAAAGAAAACCTGAGCATAAGCAGAGAGAGGATGAGAATTAGTAACTGTGCATCTGGTTCAACAACACTCAGTCTTTATCAGCACATTTAGTGATGGTCTCTGTGGTATGCACTAGTATTGGGAGTGTGGTTGTCAGACCATACACTTAATATTGAGTATTCGATTCGGCTAATGGTTTATTGTGCTGTTTAGACTAAATATGGCTACTTTTTAGGGCTTAGTTAAACAATTTGAAAAGCCTTCTGAGCATGGACAGAAAACTTCCCTCTGTCACCTTCAGTACAATCCTTAGATTTTTACAATTCCTTTTAAGAATGACTTTTCTATCACTGATGTATCCCTTCCATGTCTGAACATCTTTCTCAGCAGCCTTCAAAATCAGCATCCAGGTTTAATTTTCCCTAAATAACTGTTTATTCTTACAGAGGACTTGTATTTCTCTGAGGACTGCATCCACATCTGGTTACCACTGCCATGCTTAGAATGAAACTTTTGCTTATCCTAAATCAATTATTTCTAACAGGTGCAAAAACATAATCACTTTGGTATCTGGCACCAAGCAGAGTTAATTGGAAAAGAGATGAGTAGGTTGCAGGACTGTTAAGTGTCTTTAAAATAAATTAAATGAGATTCTGGTTTGGTAACACATAATGCCAGTACAGGTACCATCTGAAAGGGTTTGCTCTTAATATTTGTTTTTAACGTTAAGACTGTACTTGTACAGTTCTCTAGTCTGCTTTTCTTAGAATTTCCTCCCGGTGTGCTCTTCTGACCATCTTCCCAAAATGCATATTTTCAGACTTGAGGAAAGAATACAGAAGAAATCCCTAACTGTGCATGATTTGCTATCCCAACACCTCAGCTACAAGATATCTCAGCCTTGATGGTCTAGAATAGTTTGTTGAAAGGATCCAAGAAGTACTTGCTGCCTGCTTAATATAATAATTAAGAATTGCAATTATTTAGGCTCAAATTAATATCAATAGAGTGTTATTTCTAATAATGAAATTAATCTTTTTTAATCAGATCGTAATTTTATACATTGCTCTTTATGGTTTTCAGTTATATCTTTAATTTGCATTGTGCTTTTGTTGTTTTGTCTATGTGTATATACACATATGTGTGTATTTGCATGTCTGTATAACAGAACAAATTGCTAAAAATGAGGATAACCAGCCATTTCTTATCCCATGAAGCTTTCTTATAGAATGCAAAAGGTGTTTTGAAACACAGACCCATGCTACTATTCTAACATAGAATAACTGAGTGACGTGGGAAATGCAGATTTTGCTGTCCCAGAATTGATATGGGAATTCAAGCCTGGAAATCAAACAATTACCAGGACCATAAGACTGTGGAATTAGTATCTCCTATTGTAGCTTTCAGTTTGTATACACATTTAAAGATTCATTGGTCTATACAGAAAGGAATTACTTATTCTGCTCTTTGTCTGTCTGAGTGATTTTATATCTGTCTTCCTTCTTCCAGGGAATACATTGAGGAGAGTGAAAAAAAGTCTTGACAAAATTGTCAAATACTGATGATCCAGGATTCTCTAATTTAAAAAAAAAAAACACAAAGCAAAACAAACATGAAACAACAAAACCAAACATTGACTTTAGGCTATTTACTCTGTTTATATTCTGTTTGCAAATGATTTACAGAGACACAGCAATTCCTTTCTGTTACAGCAGATCACAGCATCTTTTAAGATAACTTTAGAAAAATATGCAGGTGGAAAAGTTATTGAGTTGTGTGATTTATGTAGGAGTTCTCAGAGCTGTTGTTTATGTGTCTTTTTGAGGGAGAAGATTAGCATGGAAAAAATGTGTGTCTGTAGATCAATTTATCTTCCTAGACAAGCTCTATTGTCACCTGTTAGCTTGAGAGACAAAGTATCAGGGATGGGTCTAGAAAAAGTAAATAACAAGGCTAGTGAGTAACCCGAGAATAATGGTTTTATGCAGCCACAGCTACCTTGCCCATTTTAATGAAAGAATTAAAGTACTGAATTTATTTAATTTCAAACAGGTATTCCCCTGCACATGACTTTGTAGCGCTAACTCTGCAATTAGCTCAGGAAAGCTTTGAATCTACAGAGTATTTCATAGCACTGCAAAAATGTGAAGGAGCAGCCTCTTTTTCCTCACAGTCATGATTTCAATTTATCTTCAAAGCTATAGTCCTTATATTCAGAGGACTTTCGCATTGTGTCCCCTGCTGGTTCTCACACACAAGCTGATTTCAGCTATAAACGTTCAGCCGCATTATGCTTATTTCTTGGTTTTGTTTCCATTTTATTTTGTCACTGTTTTTCATGTTCTCATTGGAACTATTTATTCCATAAAAAGATGTGGAAATATCTTTTTGACAAAAACAAATATGGGGAGTGTGAAGGTTTGCAGAAATTATGAGCACAGGGAAATAGGAATGTAGCAGATACTGTTCTGCAGTCTCACATAAAGCATTTGCTGTCAAGCATCCACATCTACAATATTAGTAAGCATCTTATTAGAAGCTTGTATGAAATATTCTACTTTAACCCATTGTAAGACCCCAGGATTAGAAAGTAGGGAGCAGGAAAGGACTCCCTGATTTATAGTAACCCATCTGATTCTAACATCAGCTACCAGCTTACATCCACCATTTCTTAAATAGACCAGGTTTCATCCTGAACATCATATATACCAATCCTTCATGATACAGTATTTTTTTTCATTTTTTATGTCCAGTTGTTGATATGTACTATTAACAAAAATATTTTTATATATATAGAAAACTTTCCTTAACAGCAAAGACTTCCTTGTCTTGTGGCATGGAAGATAGGCAGAAAAGTTTTTGAAAGATCCAGGTGACTTTATACCTCAGAGTTTATAAGACCAAAGCTTATGTATGTTTAAATTTGGCACTCATTAATTGAGAATATTTCTGATTAACATTGTCTGTATGCTGAAACTGGTCATGGTTGTCTGGATTAATTACCTAAGAAATTCCAGTGCATGTCTATGTTGTTCCATTTGCACTGATTTTTATGTAGGTGTTTTGAAGTCAAACATCTACAGGCACAAAAAACTTCAGGCTTTTGATTATCAGCAATGGCTTTTTGATCTTAGAGCAACTTTCAGAACTGAAAACAATTTTCTCTTTGCAAATGTGAAAAAAAGACATCTAAGGTCTCTGAAAGGCAGCAGTAACAAGTACCACTATGGAGAAATCGCTCTTATAGCCAAAGGGAAGATGTGTGGAGTAGAGTTAACTATACATGATTGTACAGTAGTGCTTTATGTCTGCTATGTTTTTATCAGATTTAAATAGGTTTTTGTCACTCTGAAATGTGGTTTCTTTGTTTTGTTTTGTTTTTTTAACCAGTATTAGAATTCTGTATAAAAATCAGCAAAATCAGACTATGGAAGATCATTTAGGAACTGAGATATTCCTTTTTTACTTTTGCTGCTCATATTTTTTCCCTGATTTTAATCTACCCTAAAAAAAACCCAACCAAAACCAAAACACAAAACAGAACAAACAAACAAACAAAAACAATCAAAAACCAAACCCACAAACAACAACAAACCCACAAAACAAATAAACAAACAAAAACACAACCAAAAGCACTTTCTCTGGCTGAGTTCAAAATTACACAAAGGAGGAGAATTCATAGGCCATCTACTCAAAGAAGTGCTTTAGAACACCTCTGAAGAAATTTCAGTTCATTAAGGAAGGACCCAAAGCTACTGGTACAACGGCCTATTAAAATTGGTCCTGGGTCCTGGCGATAAGGGATCATTAGTTGAAAAAGACTCCCCCAAAAAACAGGGAAAACAGACCAGCTGATCCATCTTTAAGCGAAGGATTATAAAGCAATCTGGCAGGACTGTTTCTTTGGGGTAGTGGCCAGCTATTTGTGCCATGCTGTTTCCATTTGAATGAAAAATCAGCTGCCTTACAGACTCTTATTGTTCTTTGTGTCTAATGCTGTGGTCGATGCAGGGGTGTTTGTTACTCTTGTGAAGGTTTTAGCACAAACTGGAAGATAAAATAGCATTCATAAAATAAAATTGAATTGTTAGTCTGCATAAATACGGTAAGTACTTACCAAGCTGCTTCAAAATGTTGACAGTGGCTGTGATTTTTCTCTGGAATGGTGGGATTTTGGCTGGGATTGGATTATTTTTGCAGTGACATAAGATCATGGGTCACAAGCTCTATCGCTAGTAAAATCATTAGGAATATTTAGCCCTGCCAAGATGAGAAAAATCCCCTCCTCTCTGCACCACTTCTGTTTGGGCATCTTTTGCTGTCTACAGGGAGACTCTGCAAGCAGTATACATACAATTTAAGAGTACAGGGCAAATATTTATTGGCTACTACACACAATAGATTTCTAAGCTAAATACTACTCAGCTAAGCATTAACATGGTGACTGCCCCAGTGCGATACCCAGTGCTGGCTTGGAGGTTTTTAGCCATGTGTGGAAAGGTTCTTCTTCATGTTCCTCGGAAAAGGCATCCAGTTCCTTATTGTGGTTTTTCTCAAGATTTTAGCTAGCTTTTCAGAGCAGTATTTTTCTGCCTTTGAGGTGTTTCTTTGACCCTAAGAGAAGAGATGAAATCTTGAAAGAGTGATGGGGAGAGGTTCAGGAAGGGAGGTTGAAGGGCGGAACTGATGACAGAGATTTCAGTGGGGAAAAGAATGGATGTGAGCTTGACAGCAGCAGATATGGAAGTAGAAAGACAAGAACAGTTAACATGGAGCCAAGTATTTGGAGGCTAGATGAAAGCTAATGAAACAGGATAAAAAAAGCCAAAAAAACCCCAAAAAACAAGGCTTTTTTGAGCAATGCCTTTTTTTCCCCTAGTAAGTGGAGGGTGAGCACAATGATTAATTGTTACACATGCCATCAGGATGCAGATCAAAGTGAGACCAAGATGATAACCCCCACAATATTATTTTTATAAATTGTTGGTATAGGAGGTTTGGGCCATTAACATTTTTTCAGTTATGCATCAGGTTTCTTTCTGTATTACTGTGATGGAAACACACAGCTCCTCAGAAGTTAATGAAATTCAGTAGTTCACATTAGGTTGGAATTCGGCCCTCTAGATCCGATGTGCATATGGCTTGGCAACATAATTCTGTGGACTTCAGTGGTGTTAACCCTACCTCAGGCTTAGAAGAACTTCACTGCTTAATTCAAAAGAAACTGTGTCTGAGGACAGTAACAGCTTGTAACTCTGGACACTCACCCACTCTCCTAATTTTAATAATTGCTTGAATTGCTTCCTAAATTTGTCTTATTTTAAAACTCTTACAATTTTATTTTGGTAAGTACTGTATATGCACATCTCTTCACTATAGCGCAGAACTAACAACATCAGTGTGTTGGGGAGATAGGGAATTGGATCATTTTTGGCTCTTTAGTATTTTTAAACTGCTGGTTCATCCTCTGCAGCTGCCTTGCATTTTATAGGTGCTCTAAATTTGATGACCGTGAAGGGTTGTTAAACAATATACTGTGATAAAAATAGTTCCCTTTGCTGACATTATGTGGTTTTTTTTCTAAACTAGTTCCATAAATTACATCAGCAAAAACTATTTACACTTTTTTTTTTTATTTTTTCCCGAATTTGAGACAGGTAAACTAAATTGTCCCTGTAGGACCGAGAGTGAAAAGAAGCACATACAAATGATGGACCTGGCCCTCTGGTAGTTATTCACATAAATAACCTTGGTTTTGCAAGTGCTGCTATTTAAAGATACTGGACTTTTCTGTACCGTTTTTACTGGAGCATGTACCAAAGAATCTATACACATCTTACTATCCTTCTTACAAGGTTTTTGTAGAGCTTGACAACCAAATACAATGAACAAGTTCCTGTATGTATTTCAGGCTAAATGAAGTTGTTTGATGCTTAACAAGTGAATTGAAAACATTAGCCAACCCTGGTATAAAAGAAATTACCTATGCTGACAGTGTTATAGAATAGAACCTTGTGTATATTATATGTAGCATGAAATAAGACTGAGATTAAAATGAGGCTTTAAATAGTATCATTTAAATAAGAGATAAGCATTCAATTACCTTGATCTAATAGGTCAAATAGTTAGCACTGTGCGAGATGCTGGCAATTTCAATAAAGAAAAGTAAAGGAGAAAATATATTCTCCTGAACTGAGGAAGAAATTACAATAGAAAGAGCAGTATTTAGAGGACAGGCAATGTAGGGAGGCTGATAATAAGCTGTATCATAACAGTAAAGGTCATTTGAAGAAACAACAGCTTGATTATTCAGCTAATCAAAAGAATCAAGAAGGCACTTTTACGTGCTATCATTTCCCAACTTCATACAAGGACATATACTATCTACTAATAAAAGCATTGTAATTGTATGTCTACGCTCTGTCTTCCAACTCTTATTCTTCGTATTGAAGGTGTGAAGTCAAAAAGATTATGTAAATTGTAGGAGATAATAGAAGGACAGACAAGAAGAACTGGATGATATGTTTTCAAAGTCTTCATCTGACGTCTCGAAATAATAGTTTGTAAAGAAGTTCAGACGTTCAGTGAGATTTCACTATGTAAAAATTCCATCTGGAAAATAACTATGTTACAGAATTCCCCTCTCTCTTTGTGTTTGGTTTGGCTTCTGAAGTTCATTTTATAAGGCCATTCTTCTTTGCATATTGATTCTGCTTATGTCCCAGAGCACTGGACATACAGCTAGCTCTTTTAAGACTCTTTTAATGCAAATCAGTTAAACATGCTGATTCAAATATCAAACTTCCATTGGAGTTCCCATTTCATAGTTTCCATGTTAGTGTGGAATGTGAAATATTTCATTATCAGCTGCCATTTTCTAAATACAGAAGATAATGATACTTACTGAACACTGCTTTCCTTTGGATGGATATTGATAAGGTAATAGATAAATTATTGCTCATTTTGTTATACATATGCTCAGTAGCAGTATATCAATTTATCATCCAATCACACATTTGCTTTTCGTAAAAATCCTTTTATTTAACTAGAATAGAAATAATTGTATTCCACTGCACGTCATGAAAGATGGGATTTTTGGATTCAGATGCACTTTTCATACCTATTGTGATCTACTTGGTCCTAATGAGCAGTCCTAGAACTAGTTAACAGTGGTAGGATGCACTGTAGTGAGGAAAAAGTAAAACAAAAAAAAAAAGAGAAAGACATTCAAGACATTCTGATGCTTATCATATGGTGCGCTGTTAGTTTGGGGTTTTTTTGTTATTTCCTAGAGTTATAGTACTGGAGCTATAACATCCAGACAAAATGTGTTTGATTTCAAAACTCAGTTATGGATTTACACAATTTGATAGTGCTTCTTGAAATGTTGCCATTTGTGCCGAGAGAAAAAACTGCCTCAACTTGTGTAAATAATGTGGGAAGGGTGAAAAAGTTGACAAGATTAACTCATAAATCAATGATGATGAAGAGAAATCTGTCATCAGCTCAGCTGAATTACAAATTGAAAAGAGTTTCACAGTTGTCAAAAGAGTAATAATTATGCCAGATTTCCACTTGTGTGGCCTAGCTTGATTTTTTTCTTATTATTTTCTTAAGACGTATATATAAAAAATGGTTTGGCAACATATTACAGCAACTTTATAAATAAATCTGCTTTATTTTCACAATTTTTATTTCCTGCTCTTGTAATAACATGCACTTATGAATCATTCACCTTAACAGTGGATGTTAAAGAACTTCTAATTCAAAATTTAAAAACAATTTTAAGCTTCATATTTATGTTTCAAAAGCCCATGAAAATTTCCTGTGAACTGCACCAGCATATCATTTCCATTATGTTTGTGGGAAAAGGGAAAGCAGACCACACATTTTTTGTTAAGAGCTTCTGTGCTGTGCCTTGGCTTCATAGTCTTTTCTGCTCCAGTGATGAAAATTGAACAAAATTTTCATATAAACCCTTACAGCAATAGGCTATTGTGCCATTCAGAATAGCAAATCAGAAACAAACCTTACAGAAAAAAAAACAGGTTAAAAAGCTGTTCTCAGAAATGTAGGTAAGTGCAGCTGAATCAAGCCCTCCCTACACTCAGCTCTCAACAGTTTGCTGTATAATGGATGGGAAGATGCTTGAATATTACATTTGGCAATCCCTCACTCTGTTTAATGCTCAACAATACTTGACACTGACATCCTGTCATGAAGAATTAGTTAAAATATTGGATCTAGAGCAACTAAGGAGGATGTGATATGTATGTAGGTGTTTGAAAAGCATGGATATGGGAAAAAAAAAAAAAAAAAGAAAAGAAACATTGTTCAAGCTGATTATGTAACTGTTAGTTCTAAGGGTATGTAATTTGGTGAGAACAATTAGATGAATCCAAGAAGGAACAAGGCTGAAGATAACAATGTCTTGATTAAGAAGGTCAAGACAAACAAGGAATTATTCCAGGCTCAGGAAACATAATGAGTAAAAGCCCCATAACCAGTTTACTTACAGGTAAAAATAATTTTCTGGCAATGGAATTAAAAAACCTTATGCTGAAGTCAGCAAGAACATACTGTTGCCTTTTCTGGGAGCTGTATAAAGAATGGGTGACTTGCAGCCATCTCCTGGTTAATTTTTTATGCATCAGTGAAAAATTAACTGCTTTGGTAAAGTGTCCCTTACAAGAAAACATCTCTTACCAAGTAAGGCGTCACCAAGTCTTTCTCTCTGCCTTAACTGGGCAACTGAAGCAAACTCAATTGAAAATCTGAGATTCTGAAACAAAATATCCTCTAGCTGGCATGGGGTCATGAAACAATGGCCAAAAAGAAAGGGAGATACTAAATAGCCTCCCAGGGTCTTCTCTATGTCTGACTCTGTTATTGCATCAACTCATTAATGACATAAAATTTGTGGAGATATGTGGCTGTTTCAGACACCGCCTCTTAAAGTTAAAAACATAGTTAATTTGTTTGTCCAGCTGAATTAGGGAAATAGCATCTCAGATATTTAGGAGCAGAGAGTTTTATTATGTTCTGCATATATCTTTCCCCTTCTTTCCCCAAAAGCAATCAAACAAAAGGACAAAAATGCTCAGGTGGAATGAGATTCTTTTCCAAATGTTGTGGTTGCATCATCACTTTACTTGAAATGTAATGTGTCTTTGTCTGATCTTTCAGACATAAAAATGAAAACTGTCTTAAAAAATAAGTCACGATTTCTTTCTGAAGGGTTAAGTAGATCATTTGTCACCAAAGTCTTGTTAGTTTGGCTGTTGACAACTCAAAGAAAAATGTTTCAGTAAAGCTGTGTAAAGATCCCAGTAAAAGAATGGGTGATTGCTTTGGGCAGCTGGATTGGTATCTGAAAAGATTGCAGATCTCTTTGGGATCTTTGCCAGATTTTGATTAGTAATCACTGGTAGGCCCTCACTAAGGTTATGTGTTTGGAAAAGGCAAAGAAATAGCATTGGTTAAATAAAAATAGGTAAGTAAAGAGGAAGTATTGCCTGTGTCCTTACAACAGAGACACTTTATTATTCTGAAGTCTTGGTCTCTTCACCGTATCTGTATTTTTAGTAGGGTGGGCAGACATTTGTGTTTGCTGGTAAAATTATTTATACGAGCTCCAAAGATAGATGATAACTATTAACTCCTTGTTAATATTAAATTGTTGTAAATGCAATAACAGTAATTTAGTAGATTCTTCAAAATTATCATGACTAATAGTGAATAGCATAGCTGGAATGGAAATATCAGTCAGCATGACTATATGTTTCTATATCTCTGTATAAAAATATAGTATATATAAGGGCTTATATACACACTCATGTATTTAGAAAGAGGTGGTGGGGAGAGATTATATATGATACTTACCCTGCCTGTGCTAAACCAAATAGTAAAGTATGAAGGCCAGCTGTGAATGCATTAATTCAGCTGGTGATTGCATTGATGCCTAGAGATGAACTGATGCATTTAACAGTCTTGGAGTGTCTATGTGAAATTAAAGAATGGTTTATACAAGTTACTCATGTGACCTCCCAAATGACTGAATTAAAACTCTTGGCAGTCCTTGCTCTTAAAGTCTGAAAATGAGGTGTTTAAAAAATAATGTTCATTAAAAACATATTTAATTCTGAATATATAAAATAAATTTTCTAATGTGTGGTAATCAGCATTTCTGCCTGCTTCCACACAATAATCATTTGTAGAAGTAACTGTAATAAAAAAATGGTAAAACTCAGGAAGTACCAAGCTATGGTTACTCATATATGCACGTACAAAAAAAAAGTATATCCAATCAGATAGATTCTAGCATAAAATTATATATATATATAAGTATTCTCATTCATAATGTGTCTGTAGATTATTTTCCTGGATTCATTTATGTAATGGAAAACTTCCAGTGTTCACAGGTCTAAGTATTGCATCAGTCTGGATTTAGTCAGGGATTTCATAAAATCTGGTCAAATTTTGCCTGCATTAGGACTGAATTGAAACTTTCTAAAGATTGAACTTTTCTGGATACTAGCTATGTTACAGCTTGAATGCTAAAGCCACAAGTGACAACAAAATTAAACCCAAATAAATTATCAAGTGTAATGTATAGAATGCAAATGAAGACACAAAGTATGTCCCAAAGAGATTACAACCCAAATAGAAACTGGATCAAATGCTTGAAAACCTGATATCACAGCTATATTTAGAGAGCTGATGTCTTTGGAAGTCATTCTAGCTTAATATATGCATTAACATGTGAGCCATGAGAATGTGATACATTTGCAGGAAATGTATGTGTCAGATTAGCAAAAAGAGAAGAAAGAGGAAGAGTTGTAGTAAAGCAAAATTAAAATACGGGATGTGGCTAGATATGAGGAATTAGTCTTAAAAATCAACGGAGTTATGTAGTGAGAGACCCTTTCCTGAGAGCTCCTGTGAAGATGGTTTTGCTAATAATAATGTGAAAGAGAAAAGAGTTGAAGATGAGAGAGAGTTGAGTAAGAGATGTTGGTGCCAGGTGTGAAACCACACAAGAAGGGATGAGAAAAATAATGCTAGCAAAAAAAAATGTGATGAAATGAAAGTTGTTTAAACAGGAAGGTGCATAAAAATGGTGAACAACGAAAGGCATTAGCCTCAGAGACAGAGAAATTGGCAGATTTCTGTGTGCAGACAGCTATTTCAAGGCTCGGGGGAAAGTAAAACACAGAGAATTTGTGACAAAACCCAGAAACTTGTATGAGGTACCTTTGTGAGTATTGTCCATTAAGGCTGGTCCTGGACTGGTTACCATGTGAAGTCTTTCTGTTTGTTCCAATGGACGTTGCATCAGGCCATTAAAGTGCTTTAGCATATTCACCCGTTAAACAGATTCGCATCTCCAAGTACTGATGTCCTAATGAAAGCATTATTCCTGATGTGTGTTTTATTGTGTTTAATTAAAAATAGACTTACAACAAAGATCGGAGCTTAAAATAATATTTTGGGGTATAATTTAACCCTAATATGTTTTACTGAATTACATGATATTGTTTGAGATATTCTGAAGACTTTTCATAATAATTAATGTAGTTCCTCTCAACTGTGTAATGTCTCTTAAATGTCAGATTACTGGTCACATCCAGAAGCACTGCAGTGCTGTCAGGAGAGCTGCCATTCTCTGGAAAGGATAAGAATATGAAGCCTCTGTCTTCATATGGCAAAAAAAAAAAATCAGTATACCTTTAAAAATGATATTTTTAGTAGTGTGTTGTCCAATATATCTTCATTACGATGACTATTTTCTGAAACCGAATTATCGTCTTACAATGATTTTTAAAAGTGCTTTCCAATACGATATATTTCCAGACTGTACTTTATGAGAGGAAGGATTTATTATTTTCTATTGAACAACAGACTTATTCCCAGTTGTAGCTCACTGGAAAGTATATCTCGAGTTAAGGATATGGTTAAGGGCCTGGCTGAAACAGATAGATAAATTAACATCCCTGCTTGTGCAGATGTATTTATGTGTGGTCAATTTAGGTAAATGAGCAGCTTCTTTAAAAGAAAAGTGATTCCTTAAAAAAATGTAGTTTGCTGTATACACAGTATTGAGAGAACTGAAATTTATGAATGCAACTGAGATATTAATGAAACAAAACAAAGACTATGGTGAGAAAATAAAATTAAAAATTAATTATTTGTAAACATAAATTTCAATATTTGTACACAAGAAAGCAAAACCCTAAATACGTTTCCTTGATCTTCTTCCCTAAATGTCCTTACATTGAAAAAATATGCATTTTATAAAAAGGAACAACTAAGAAGCAGAGATGCAGTAGAAGAGGATGCAGGTGAGTTACAGTACAGCATCATCTCCTCATAGGCCAGCCATATATAAGTGGGGTATATTACCTAATAGCATTTGTAAGACCTTTGCTGAGGTACTGTGTCAATTTTGGGTATAGACTGCAAGAAAGATAAAGTCTGATTGAAAAGGAAAGTAAAAATAATAATCAAAGACTTAGAAAAATATGACTGATGAGAGAATTTTGAGTGAACTGATGTTGTTATGTCTGGAGAAGTGAAAATTGCTACCGTGTTTTCTCTAGGTCCTGAACTATGAAAAATACAGCTGAAAAGTGGGATAGAATAAACAGGTTTCATTTTCCTCCTGGACAGGAGGAATTGTTCTGGAATAACATTGCTGCAGGGAAGGTTCAGATTAGAAATAAGGATAAGTAAAGAGAGTTCAGCACAGAAGAATATTGCCCAAGGATGCTGCAAATTCTTTATCAGTGGAGATTTTGATAATAGCCAAACATTTGTCAGTAATGATACAATTGATTTTGCCTGGTGCAGTAAAGTGAGCTAAATAGCTTCTTAAAATTCTTTCAGTTATTTTTTCTATCATTTCAGCAGCTAAATAACAATATTTAATAAGCTTGTATACAATATCTTAGAAAATGAAAATATAAAGACATTTTTCAATTAAACTGTCCATATCCCTGTTGTCAAACTCATCTGGAATAGTTAAAATTTTAGTCCTGTTCTGCATATGAAAAATAATCAGAGTTAGTGTTAACTTTTCTTTCTCCTGGTAGTCTTTCTTCTTGAGACTACTGCAAAGGAGAAAAAATTCTTGGAATGAAAGGCAAATGAAAAATACAGGGATCAAAAATAGTCCAAATTTATAAACTAGTAGCGTAATAAAATAAAACCAGGGACTTTTACCTCTGACTTAATCTGCCTTTAAGTTATGCTTAAAATAAGCAAATAGAATACAGCTAACATCATATATCTTTGTTTCTGTGTCAGACTTACACTTTATTTTCAAAATCACTAAGCAGTGGTCTACCTGTCTGTCAAGTCAATGGGTATTTCCATTAAGCCGAAGATAAGTGGTGTTAAGTCTATCTGTATTGTATTAGTGACAATACATAGATGCACTTACAGTGAAAAGTGAGTTTGTGCTTGTATGAGTGATGCCACCTTTTAGATCAAATCTTGCTGTAATATCCTCACTACAGCTGCCTACTTACCTGACTGAAGATTGATGGCCACTCAGTAATTTTACAGTTCAAAATGGTGCGGACATATTTACCAATCCCAGTGTATGGATTTCTACACGCTAGCCTTAATGTAAAGGTTACTTAGTTTTTAACTGCCAATTACCTTAATCCGATTTAATAGTTTTATTACATGTGAATTTACATGCTGCCAAAAATTTGTGAACACACATGCATGCACATATATATTTCACTTAAATATTTGGGTGCATAGATCAGTTTAAATTAATAAAATTGATGGGATGACAGTAAGTGAAAAAGGCCTTAATATTTCAAAGAAAAATACAAAGTGTTCTTGTTCCTAAAAAGCAATATAATACGGACTGTTATTTGGAAGACAACTAATACAGTTCAGTTGCAATAAAGGATTAAAATGCCAAAATTCTTGGCACAAAGAGAAGTTATTTCATCTTCTGTGCTGAACTGTATTTACAGTTAGAAAATGCTTTCTCATATGTAAGTCAAATGTCTTCTGTTCCAAATTGAGCTGATTACTTCTTATCTTACTCTGCGTAGACATAGAAGACGATTGAACAGTTTCCCTTACAAAAGATTTGAAAACCTGGTGTCTTTTCAGAGCCACTTTTGTCTAGAATAGAGTTTCTTATCCTGTAAATATCATCTGATGCTATTCTACTGGCTGTTTAGACTAGCCTAAATTGGAAGAATTCAATTAGCTTTAATTCAGCCATTTGATATGCCAGTGGCAGTTCCTTATTGCAAGGAATTCTTTTTTATTTTCTGCCATTAAGCATATCTATATTTTCAAATTACATTACTTACCTACTTGAGAAAATTGCTCTGAAGTACGGTGTGAATTTAGAGTGCAACAATTCCTGAGCCCTGATGGGGAAACTTGTATTACACAGTCAGAGATAAAGGACCTTGCTGGAGGTGATTTCAGATATTTTAGTGGAATTTGCTCTTGAAATTACAGCTGCTTCTCAAAGTATCTGCTCAAAATCACTTTCAGCAAGCTGCTGTCCTCTCTGGTGGGACATAGGTGTTGTTCTGTGGCTTGGAGACCGTTCCTTCTTTGCTCTGAAAAAGGAGTCCATGTATTTTTTATCTGTGTGAGGAAATGTTGTGTCCAGCTTCACACTCACAAGATCCTCCAGATCTCTAGGGTGAGCTGATACTCTCTTTAATTCTGGAGAAACTTCACTCATCTTTGAAAAATCTGAAGCTGTTCAGCTGAACACACAAATTTAGCAGAAGCTTCCAGCAAAATGAAGGCTGAAGGCTGTAGGATGACTGGGGAAGTAGAAACCTAGATTAACCAGACTACCTGTGAATCAAGCCTTTTAGTTACCATGGCAGAAGTCAGACAGGAAAAAAAAAAAAAAAAAAGAAAAGCAAAAAAAAGGAAAAAAAAAAAGGAAAAAAAAAAAAAACTTTTTTTCTTCT
>JAAGNO010004817.1:114359-126069 GCA_033439905.1 Ceryle rudis | reverse complement strand
AAAAAAGGCAAGCAAAAAAAAGGAAAAAAAAAAAGGAAAAAAAAAAAAAGCTTTTTTTCTTCTTTTCTTAATTTTAAATCTCTTTACACTACAACCAACCTCTTTCACAGAGTTTAAATAAAAATGCTCTAATCATCCACGTTTCTATTTTACTAGCTATCAAGCATTGTCTAACAGAGGTCGACACTGACAGTGAAATGAGACAACAGCAGTTATTTAGGAGCACTGTATTGATAGGTGAAAATTAAAGTTTGGTTTGAGAATTAACCAAACCTTTGATGGAGTGATGTGTCTAAGACAAAAAATTCTTTCTACCAATCCATCCAGACTTGTTCCAGTTTAATCAGCTTCATCAATGCAAAGCTCCCATCTGTAGAAGTGAGGTGTACTCCCACCGCAGAGGCTAAGGGAAAAAGCTTTGTAACCAAGGAAGTTCTGTATTCTCCCTGATACTGGGGTAATTGTCAATCTTTTAAATTCTTATCATTAAATCAAACTTAGAAATTAACTGAGCTGAACTACCAACTTCTCAGACAGGTATAGAAATAATCTGTTAGCTGTGAAAACCTGCACCGAATAGGAAGATTGCAGTTGAGCTCCTGTTATGCATAATTAGCTTGGCTTCCTGCGAGGCTCCTGTGGTGAGCAGTGTAATCAACTCACCTACAGATATTGTGATTTCAGGTATTAATGCCACAGGATTTCTAGGCCAACCTCCGTTCTGTGGGAAAACACAGTGCTTGAGCCATGTTTGAATAGGGAGATGTCCTGCTGCTTACATTAGATGGAAACAGAAATGCTAATGGCAGCTTTTCATCAATGACCCTAGATTTGTGTTATACCCCAAAAAATCGTGTCTAAAATAGCAGTGACGGAATCAGCCCAGCAATATATATGATCCACCAATTTATGACAATACTTACAGGCTTTGACGTTGTGCATTCAATTCAGGTATAGACAGTTGATACTTTATTAGCCACCAATACTGTATTTAAAACCTTGTGTCTAAAACTGGGATCTTCGCCTGTGAATACTCCTACTCCTTGGCAAAGCTAGAGTCAAGACTGTGTATCCTGATATAGGTTTGTGGCAAATGCCAAATATGTTCCTGCCTGATTCTGTGATGTCTGTTGCCATTCTGCCAGAAGAGCTGTTGAGGAAATGGGGCAGATTTTGATTGCAAAATACTGAAGTATTCATTCAGTTTTCTTACTGAGGTATGCTTGTAAGATAAGGTTAAGATAATATTCTTAGCGATATAAAGAAATTAAGAAGAGTGGTATTTATTTCAAAGAAGCCTTTTATATACATTTATGTTTGTTCACTTATTTTAAGGTGGATTCAGTAAAAGGCACTGAGCTTGTGCATAAACCTGCATTACTCTTCCTATTAGCATCACTTGCTTCTTGATTCAGTCTTGTCATGAATTGAGTTCTTCAAATTCAATGAGGTTTTCACCACCTCAAATAGGCTCAAAGTTCTGTGTAAATCTGTTTGTCTAATTTACTGCTGGCATTTTTACTAGCTTCATGATTTCTGCTGAGCCTGCTTAAAAATGTGTGCATATGTGTGGTGATCTTCATAGGTCCAGTGATGACAGACTTGACCATGACATATTTTCCTGTCCCAGATTTCCTAGGAGGTACATTTGATTGTTAGCCATGTTATTATGACTCCATGTACACAATTGTCATCAGCTGTTTTGTATGTGAATTAATTATTTTAGATCTTATAATATGCAGTTTCTTTAATTTTGTGTTTTTCATTGACATATTGCTTCACACTTAACCATAAATAATAAACTACTTAGCTCATACATGTCAATAAGAAAGTCTGTTAGAAGTGAGAGATTTCTTGATTAATATCAACAAGTACTTTGGAGAACATCAAATCCCCTGACAGGTGAGTGTTGCCACAAGGATTTATCTTGTTCAGGCTTTAACTAAAATAGCTTTAGATGCATTTTGCTGTTTAAGGATATTGAAGTAGAAGTTTATAGCAAAATGATTTATAGATAGTAATTGCATTTCCCAGCTTAGCTTTAAATGAAATCAGAGATTCAATTTGTACTTGATCTTGAGTACAACAATATCAGTATTTGTATATTCATCAGTGTAACTAGAAAGTAGTTTTCATTTGTTCCTCCCAAAAATAGGGCAGGGATACCTCCCACTAGACTAGGTTGCTCAAAGCCCATCCAATCTGGTCTTGAACACATCCAGAGATGGAACGTCCATAACTTCCCTGGGCAACCTGTTTGAGTATCTTACCACTCTCAGAGTGAAGAACTTCTTCCTAACTTCTAATCTAAATCTCCCCTCTTCCAGTTTGAAGCCATTACCTCTCATCCTATCACTAAAAGCCCCTGTTAAAAATCTCTCCCTGGCTTTCTTGTAGGCCCCCTTCAGGTACTGGAAAGATGCAATAATGTCTCCCTGGAGCCTTCTCTTCTCCAAGCTGAACAACCCCAACTCTTAGCCTGTCCTCAAAGGAGAGGTGCTTCAGAGGTGCTTGGATCATCTTCATGGCCCTCCTCTGAACCCATTCTGACAGGTCCATGTTCTTCTTGTGTTGGGGTGTCCAGAGCTGGATGCAGTCCTGCAGGTGGGGTCTCATGAAAGCAAAGTAGGCAGCTGTTTCTGATGCAGTCCACAATACAGTTGGCTTGTGGGCTGTACTCACACATTTTTAGCTTATATTGAGCTTTTCATGAACCAGCACCCAAAGTCTTTCTCCTGGGCACAGGCCCACCTCTTGAGGTCCTTCTGGATGGAATCCCTTCCCACCAGTTTGCCGACCGCACCACACAGCTTCGTGTCATTGGCAAACTTGCTGAGGGTGCACTCAATGCCACTGTCCATGTCACTGACAAATGAACACCACTCGTTCATTTAGAACTTTTATGACATGCTAGTTTTGCTTTTCTTTTTCTCGTCATAAGATACACAGGATTGTGTTTCTATATTTAGAGAACTTAGTTTGTTAATGAAAAGACACATCTTAATTTTAAAGCAGTAAGGGAAACATTGCAAAGGTATGCATTCTTATACTGTATTTTTATACAGTACATAATCAGCTACAATGGGGGAATCAGAAAAATATTGAGTCCTGCCTTGTATCTGGGAGTTGAATCTTAATTAACTCATCTTTAGTTGCAGAGATAACACACAATCAAATCTGTTGTTTCACTAATTTGATTAGACAAAATCTTGTTGGACTGAAGGAACAAGAAACATAATATTTTGACCATTCACTACAGAAGAAATATTCACAGTGAATGTCACAGCACTCTGGTGTGAGTTGAGCAACTTAGTTCATTTTCTGGTGGTAAAATGAAGAACAGAAGCATTAAGTGATTTAGATGAAATCATATAGCTCCAATCAAGCCAAGACAAGAAGATTGCTGGGCAAATTCTAAAGCTGAACATGGAGCTTAGTGCTTCTGTGAATCTGTTTCAAATCCTGTCCTATAAATAGACAAGTATATGCTACTTAAAATAATAAACTTACTGCAAATGAAACATTTCTTATGGAGACCAGGAGCAAAGGACGAGTTATGGCAGGAATGCTACTTCCTAATTGACTTAAACCCCTGTACATTATCTTACAATGTCCTCCTTGCTAATGTCACTGGTAAAAGAGAGTTTTCCTGAAGATCTTCCCATTTCATCAGTGCTCTCTTTTTGCTGTGTAACTTGTTCCTTTGTGAGCTCCTCAAGTTGTCCATACTTGAAATTGCAAGCAGTCCAACAGGCCTGTCTGAGAACTGTTGCTTCATATGTTTGGTGTCACAGCTATTTAGACAGTTGAAATTTCTCTCAATTACCCAGTTTTATTGGGATCTGTTGCTGTGGTCTGCTAGCCAAAACAAGGACTTTACTAAAAAAAATAATAAATTGCTAGCTAATATTATTTGCATGGTAATTGCTTTGCAGTGCCTATTAAGTCGGTGTTTCTGGCACAGCTTTGTGATAGCAGAAGTAGGGATATTAATATAGTATGACAAAAAGCTTTTCTCATTTTCGGTTCTTTAAAATAATTACTATTTTCCATGGTGGGATTGGGTGAGAAATGTATCCGTTGTTACCCTAAGCTTCCTGGGATTTTGATGAGGCCATTGCATGGGATGGGAAACTGATGATGTTGGCAGATGTTTAGGGAAATGTTTAATGGGACAGGGTCAGCTCCGCTGTAGACTTCTTGTACCTTTGTGGTCCAACTGACCAGCACAGAAGAAAATCCAGCCTGTTTCCAGCATGAAAGTGATTGAGGACATGTGCCATTTATCTGTCTGAAATGCCTGCTCTGCATCCTCAGCACAATTAATGTGCACGTATGCTCTAAGTCCAACACCGTCAGACCATGCTGGATTTATGTCTTTGCCTTCATTACCAGTTGAGCACATACACAATCATTTTGACACATCTAGATGAAATGGACTCTCTGGCTGTACACTGGATGACAAAGGTATCTGCATTTCCACCTGGGATTTGCAGGCAACAAATACATGAGCCTCGGTTAACTCCTAATTCGTGATGTATAAAGCAACAGCTATGTCATGGCTTGATCTCAGTTTGATTACTCCCTCCAGAGCATTAATGGTGATTATATAGTGTATACATTGTCTGAGAATAGTCTTCTGAACCTGACTGCATTTGTTAGGTCTGGTCACAACTCCTAGGTGGTTTTAGTAACCTTTTGATGAAGTTTGGGATTGTTAAAAATCTTACTGGAACGATTTTTAAGTTGTGTATCATATCCTCCCTTAAGCATTTCTAAGACACTTCATACGAAGGCTCTTTTGTCTGTAGTCCATCTTTGCAAACCATTATTTTTAGCTGCCATGATTTAAAAATGTCATTGTAAAGACACTATCACACATTTTCTATATGATTTTTCCCCCCCTTAAGTGCTCAGAGGACTCACTTCAATTTGTAGCTTGGGTTTAATTAATTATTAGGCATATGTAGCTGTCAATCAATAATTTAGATACTTCTGGCTCACAGTTTTTGAAATAGAGGTTGGTTTACGAAGAGTGAACAAATATACCCTTCCATATGTTAGCCAAACCACCTGGCACAAAATTATTTGGGGCATAATTATGTAGTTGGCAAGAGTTTAAAAAAAAAGTGATTTCTAGAGTTTTAATCCCAACTGATGCTTTACGTTGTATTGATGGAAACCTGACTAACTCATCAAGGACCAGTTCTTTTTTTCACACCTTTGAATAAAATAACTTGTGTTCACCTTGCAAAAAATGCCTAACATTGGCAAATATAAGAACCAAGAGACAGGAATGAGATTATCCTGAGAACATAATCACAGGACAGGAATTGAAGCTGGTCTGTTGTTATAAGTAGTTGAAAGGAGTCATGTAGGAGTTGCATCATTGTCCTTTTAATCTCTGTAGGAAGAGACTTGGGACAATTTGGGAAATGACTTTTTCTTCTTGATGGTAGTGCAAATGTTTTTCTGAGGTTTTACGAGACTGCTACATCTGCAAATCTATTTTCCTATTCTTTCAGTGATAAAATTTCTTCTTTAATCCTCTGGAAGCACAGCATACATACATATAAGACTTCACAAAATATTTTTAAAAGATAAAGAACCTTTTTTTTAACTCTGGAAAGGGAAAAAAAACCTCATACAAGGTTAGCTGTAGGTTAGATAAAACTTCTGAAGTAGGAGCAAATAGATACACAATTTAAAAAGACAAATAAATTGCTCCAACTAAGTGTTTAACTGCTCGTTGCAAACAGTCTTTGTGTGTACAGTTGAACATTACACAGAAGTGGCACAAAAAGCATGCATATACTATATATTGTAAAGCTGCAGCTGGGGTAAGGCTGATTTAATGATGTAAGACATGTGGTGCTTATAAGGAACAGAAGGAGACTTCAGCAGGTAGTTAGTCTAAAACTTAGCCCTTTTCCACTAAAATCAGTAAGAATATCAAAGAGAACCTGAACCTTGTTTTGTAGTTTTACTCTTTGCTGTTGTTCAGAGGGTGTGGTCACACCTGCATGACTTGTTGTTCTGCATGGTATAGAAAGACACAGGCAAAAATTTGCAATTGAAAATGCAAAGAAATGCAGTTATTGAAGAGGGGCCTTATTTATGAATAAGAATCACCTGCTCAGAATAGTTTGCTTTATTAAGGTTTGCTTCCTTGTGGCAAATCATTGGCATTCCATATTTTAGTGTCTGGGGAAGAGACCATCCTTAGTTTCAATTCTTTGCATGTTTAAAGTGATTCAGTTATCATTCAATTTAATTAAATGGCTTTTAAGATTTAATTTTAATGAAGGGAAAAATGATCTACCATTAAAATTATGATTGGATGTTTTCTTTTCTTTTTTAAAAATGTTTTTATTGTGTCAGATACTGGGGAAGAGCCTTTGAGATAACTTTGGTAGTAAAAAGTGCTTCTGGTGGTCTGCAAAATGTGTTATCTGTAATGCAAAAAAGAACTGTTGATATTGTTAATTAATAAGTGGTGAATTAGTCTGGAATCTGACACTTAATCTACCCCAGTAATGGCATTCAAGGGAAATCACAGATTACACTAGGCTGTCATACTGAAGAAACCCTTTTTCTTCAATTTGTAGAATCTTATGGCTCTTCAGCCATAAACAGGGTTTGCCTTTTGTCTACTGTGAGGAGAAATCTAGGGGGAAAAAAAAAAAAAAAGATTATTTGACAAAGGAAGACTAGAAGAGTAAACTTTATGTATAAAAACATGCACTTCCTATAGGAAAATAAGCATATTATTGCACTTAAGCAAGAGGTAAAGAATTCATACTCAACATGATGTGCTTAGCCAACCAAATATTCCAAATCACTCACTTGCAGTCACATCTGTAATTTCCAGAAATAGGTATGTGCTTCTCTGTACATACTGATGGAAGAACAGACATCCTTAGTGGATCAGTCTGGATGTCTTCTTCCCATTTTGAGCAGAGAATCACTTTTCTTTAGGTTTTTCTGAAAGCTTTTCCTTCTACTTGCACCTATCCCCATAGCACTTAAGTGTGGGGTTTTTTTTTCATTTTTTAACTTCTCTGTGTAGTTCCTTATATTGTTATTCTTGAAGCTGTCTTGACAGCAGGCGTTATGAATACAAGTGTAGTCTGAAATTGCATCAGTTAAGGAATAGACTATCAAACTTGCTCTGTCTGTGGATAGTAATGAATTAATTTTATGCTGTAAGAGCAAACTGCCTACATTATTATATACAAATCATTTGAATAATCTGTTTTCTAAATATTTTTAATTAGGTAAAATTATTAAGACACATGTGAAATGGGTTCAGTTTTTAAATTTAAGACACGAGAAGTCAAATTGTGCCTTGTTTGTTGTGCTATTCTCTTAGATTCAGTTGAACAAATTAATAACAACATACCAAAATTCACATAAAAGTTCTAGCTCTACACTCCATCTAAACCTCTATCCAGTATTCACCAAAAGCCACTGTGTAAGATACAGCAATACATGGTCTTAGGTGGTTAACAAGCAATTTCAGAATAACCTATAGAAGGGCAGTAACCTTGTTTTAATCATTAAAATGCAAACAAGAGTGCATAGTGTATTACAAGCCTTAATTAGAAACACATTCTTGTGCAATTTCTTAGCAAATCACTTGTAGAAAGGGGTACTTAATTCGTCTATCTGGTACATAAGGTATCCTATATCTAAAAAAATGCTAGTATGGATGGCATTTGAGGCAGTGATGAAGAAAATTGAAGTGCTAGCAAGATTTTACAAGAGAAAACCAAACTTAATCTCTCTCCACTTCTCATCTTCCCTATAACCACAGCCTGTTGCACTAGTTTATTAGCTTGAGGATGTAGTAGGTTCCCTAAAAGTGCAAAACATACAGTCCTAAGTGTTTGGTGTTATCTCAACCAGAAACGGAGGACAGCTCCTTCTTAGTCCTCAGCTTAGCATCTCAGATCTTTTGGACCACAAAATGTTCTAGGGTAGGATCATTAAAAGATAGGAATGGAGAATGGTCTGTTATATTGCATTATTCAGAGAAATTGGTAAAAATGGGGAATTCTTCCAATTCTAAGAACTGTCCTATAGAAGACAGCAAAAGAAGAAACTGACCAAGAAGAACTCATATTTTTGAAACATAGGGATGCGAAAGCTTCATCTGGCCTCAGTTTCTCCAGGTGATTTTAGCTCTGCAGGTTGTTTGGAAACATTGAAATTCAGGGACTGGTCCATGAGTAGGAAATTAAAAGGACTGTTTCCACTGCATGGTGTGCCTTGTGCCAGATGCTGTTCTTAAATAATCACCTCTGAATCTAAAAATATACGTGCAAAATTAAGCCACAGTTCTCACTTCTGTATAACTGTTCCTTTTTTCAGTGCCTATTTTTTGCATCAGTGATGTCTTGTACAATGAATTCCAAAGTTTATTTTTTAATTTATGATTATTTCTGATGCTAGAGCATGCACGAGCCCCTGTCACACTCCATATCCTCTTTCAGCAGGTAGGTACAAGCATATCACAAAAAAAAAAATTGCCTTTGCTGTAAAACAGCTTAGGCACCATGTAATGACAAGAAACAACGACGGAATACGGCGGGCAGTTTAATGAGGAAGAGCAAAAAATAATAATGTAAAGTAAAGCAAAGCAAGATAAAATTGTGAGTGGAATAGAAAAGAGAGGATGTGTGCTTGTTCTGAAATCAATTCCCAGTGTATTGCCTTTCGCGATTTTATTTTTGCACTAGCCCTTTGTGGACTGGCCACTAGAGGGGGAATGGATCCACGTTTTGCTGTTGTGCTGCAGTTGTAGGTCCAGTTTCTTTGCCTCTCTTCTCACATACAAACTTTCCCAAATCATTCATTCTTTTACTTGTCAGTAGCTTAGCCTTATCTAGCCACTATAGGCTTTCCTAACTTATGCTTAACAGAACTGGGGACTGTTTTCTAACCGAAGGCATAGTAGTGGTTTATATCAAATTTTCTAATATATTGAGAGCTGTTCTGTTGCGTATACATTTGAGATGTTATTCTACTTTTATTTTTTCCTCCTTTTTTTTTCCCCTCTGCACACTGAGCAGAGATTTTCAATGCAATACCCAGATAGTTGTCCAATTGTTATGTATATCTCCAAGGCATCAATGAACAGTTTTCCTTATACCTTGTCTTTTCCTTTGTATTTTACAATTCAGAATTTCATCCATCAAAGCTTATACAATCTTCAGCCTTTACACATCCTCGTGATTTTCATTACTTTTTGCAATATAAATAATCTGTCATTTGAAAAATGCCGTACATTCCCTGATTGTAGCTAGGATGATTCAGCAGCCCTGTCCTTGGGACCACACTGTGCTCCATTTTTTTCACTGTGTTGAGTTAAAGGCCACTGTATTTTTGAGTGCCTAGCTAGTTTTCTATGACCATGGAGTTTGTCTTATTTATGGGAAATGGAATATCTTTTAAAGGCATTGTATCAAAAGCTCTTTAAAAGTCGAAATGTAAAATTGCCTTTTTTGTATACCACTTCGTTAATATTATTGTGGCAGTCCAAAAATTCAGGACTGCAGGTTATTACAAAACCATATTACTCCACAGATGGTTGTGGACCAGTCGATTTATGCCTGTTGTATGGTATTACAGACCTTAATAAATCTTGACATGACCTGAGCAGCTACTGAGATAAGATTTACCAAGCCAATATGATCACCTCTAATCAGCTCTAAACTGGAGGAAGTACATTTTAGTCATTCAGGTGTCCATGCAACAGCTAATTTACTAGAGGTCTTAATTTTTCACTAGCTCTCCACTTAATTTTTACACTGTTTTGTTTTGGGATTTTGTTGGGGTTTTTTTTTAATTTCTTGATAAACACCATTTGGATTTCCTGATATGTTTTTTTTTTGAAATACCCTAGTGCTTTATATACTATTTTGTTTTTTCCCAATTGCTACATCTCTATTTCCTGGAAACAATAGATCTGAGATAGATTTTAGTGCTTGTTTCACATTTGATTTTCCAGGACTTACTCATCAAATCCTCATTAAAAGTTATCATTAACAGCCATAGCTTGACTCCTTTGCTAATGAAAAATGACAGATTTGGGCTAGATTATTCTACATCATGGGAAAACAGCCAGGGAAAAAAAAGAGAAGAGTTTTCAACTCCCTTTTTTATGAAAGATACAGAGTGTAACTTTATAAAATTCCTTAAGGGAACTTTTTGGGAAGATCCTCATTCTACCCACTAGAATAGCCTAATGTGATCCCTAACAGCTGCTGGAATCAGGGAAATACATACACAAAACCAATACAAAAAGGTTTACTTCAGAAGGCTGAAAGTGTCATCCATCATAAAAAGAACTATTGGTTTAGCATATATCACATAAAATAAAAAGCACAATCTCCTAAGGTCCAGTTATGTACATAACAGCAATAAAATAGTTAAGATTTTTTAAAAATATAGTCAAAATCTCATTATGACAGAGCAAAGATGGAGAGAGGAAGAAACTCAGGGTTCAGTTTCATGGGACTTCATGGGTTGCTGCTTTCCCCTATGCAAATACATGATTGTATATACTCATTTTGTAATCATTTATCACCACAGTGCTTTGTTATCTCTTGACAAGCTTTCCCTGTGTTGGTTATCACCTAATTCTCTTTCTGATTAATACACTATGGGCAGTCACCCCTTTTCAGTTTTCCCCTTTATTATTTATTGGTGGTTTTGAGCAACCTAATCTAGGTTGGACATCTAAGATGTCCCTGCCCATGGTGGGGTGGTTGGACTGCATGACCTTTAATGGTGCCTTCCAACCCAAGGCATTCTATGATTCTCTGTCTCTTGTCATTCACCTTTTTGCAGTCGATGCTCAATATTCTCCACCTTCTGCAAGTTTAAGCATTGTCCCGCTCAGTGTTTCTTGTTTTGTGGGTTTTTTTTTTCTCCATACAGAGTATGTCAGATGCATTTCTTCTACTCTTTTATTGTCCCCATCTCTTTGTCTTTCAGGCCATAGGATTCACATTCAATTTATTAGACTACAGCAATTACATAATAAATTCATTACATCCAGTTGTTGTTTGGGAATTTGATCTGACAGTAGCATCGGGTTCTGGGCTGTTTGTAAAGGTAGTTACAGCACAAGGGGAAGGTTTCTGAAGATGGAGGCAGCCGCATATGCCAGTAAAGAACTGGAGAATGTCCAATATGGAGTGACATTTACATGATATTAAGGTAAACATTTGACATGCGGTAGCCTCTTTAGCATGGGGATTGCAAACCTTTTAGCAGCAGCCTCAAACTTCTGTTTGCTGTTGAAAAATTGCTTTGGGAAATAATCTGAATCAGGGAAGTAAATTTTCTGTCAAGATAAACTTTACTACAGAGCCAAGTTAAAAAAAAAAAGAGGGGAAAAATATCCCTAGGTGGTTTATCTCATAATTATTAACATTCTTTATTATTTACTGGTCTCTCTTAGCAAACTAGACTGTCAGTAGAGGCACAGAACTAGTGACAGATTCAGGTTTACTCCCGGGAGCTCACTCTACTTTTCATCTTGCAAAGAGGGTTGATAACAGATGTGTTTGAAAGGGCTGGCAGTCGTTAAATCAAAACCTCTGGAATTCAATAGCTGTGAACTGTTCTTGCAGTTTAGTTTGGGATTTTCAGGGTTTCCCCCTTCTCTTCTCCCCTCTCCTTTTTTTTTCTCTCCTTTCAA
>JAAGNO010004817.1:95381-114259 GCA_033439905.1 Ceryle rudis | reverse complement strand
CCCCCCACCCCCCGTTGATTCACTCTGCATGTGAAGTTCTGAGTTCTGGGAATGAAAAATGGGAGAGTGGCTAAGAAGGGATAAATATTAGAGGGAAAGTGTATATTTTAATACATATTCAGTAACCTGTTTTCAGTTTGAATCCACCAGCTCTTAGAGGATATTTGCTCACACCTTGTTAACACTGGAGTATAGAGGTGTGTTATGTCAGGCAGATTTGGTATAGATAAGCTGCATCACCTTCACTGGATAAGCCCTTAAATCAATTTGATATATCCATGTGGATTTCTTTATCTCAGATTTTACTGAAAATACAATTTTTAGTCCTCTCTCTCATGTTGTTCTCTGTTTTGCTATAAGGAGAAAAGTACATCTTGAAAAAGGCCAGAACAAAGTTCGTAATATATGAACAACTGGGCTTAGTGTCTAACCATGTCAGTCAGAGAAATCTACTGCAATAAAAATGGTAATTCAGTGATGAAGCTGTTTTTTATACTTACCTATTACCTTTGAAATCTTGGATTTAGTCTTTGTTAGCTCAGAAATGGAACCAAATTGGTCATGTTCCCATAGCACCCGTGTTGAAAGACATCTTTCTGGCAGTAGTTACTGTGTCTGGTGAGGATGTGAAGAACATGAGAACAGTGAAATGGTTTAAAAGAAAAAATGCCTTAGCAGAAGAGTATGTGCTATTTGCCATGCACAGGCACATATAATATTATCCTTTAGCCACTGCCAATTGTCTCTAATTTCTCTAAGTGATGTACATATTTAGATTTTTGGGAAGAGGTGAAATGGAGGAAAAGGTGAAAAGCTGGTGTTTATTTTAAACTGAATTTTTTCTGTTGTAATGCAAATCTGGGTACTTTGAACTCAAACTCAGTGCAGCCTGTTTGACTGTCTCACCCAACTATCACAGGCGAATACGAACAGTAATTGCTTTAAAGGCTGAATAATTGTGTCTGAAAGCCAACAAGTGACGTTATCTTTATAACAAAAACAATTGCCCTGTTCTCACGGAAATACAGATTTCATTGCAAATATGTTCACTTTAAAGCAGACACACTGCAATAAAATTACAGTGCTCTGCAGCATTCATCTCAGATCTTCACAGCCACCCACCCAATTACAGGCTGTGTCTTGCCAGCAGAAGATTGTTGCTTGGTTTCTGTAATATTTTTGTAGCCTTGCTTTCCTCTACATAACTTCAGAGGTAGACTGCACTTACTCCTTTCCTTTCATCAGGTTTTTCTTCTTGCATGGAAAGTCTTTTGCATGACTTTAAATGTGATTGATTTATTTATTATTTTTTACGTAGAATATACTGTGAATAGTTGGTTCTAATACCGTAATAGCTCTGGTTTATGTCAGTAATTATATGAAAGGTTAATCTTTAAATCACCAGCATTTCCTAAATTCCTAATCAACTTCATGCTTGGAAAGGAACCCATATAAATGCTCAATTTGTTAATATTAGACTGGGTTGAGAAGGTCAAGGAAAAGTATAACCTTGGTGCATAATGTTGAATTGAAAACAGCAAAAATATCTCAGATCTGTTTGTCATAATAACTGTGAATATGAAAGCTGAATATGAGGGAGAATGTGTGTGGATATAAGTAGGAGGAGAAGTCGCTGTACTGCAAGATCACCAATCTCTCTAGATGAGGGTTTCTTAAGGGATAAGGTAGAAAAGAAGAGATATTCTGGGTAAAAAAAAAGTCTAATTTTCTAGAAAGTCTGTGGTAAACCGTGACTACAGGAGCTAAGAAGTCCAGCCAAAAAAAATCAGTGGAAGAGGCATGGTGATGGAGTTCCACAAACAAAATACTGGCTGAGGGGGACATTGTGCTCCCAGGGAAGACAAAGGTGGCAGAGGAAATGACGAGATGGGGTGCGTGTGTTTGGGAAAGCAGAGCTGTCTGCAAATGAGAGTGTGTGTGTGTGACTGAGAGTTGGAAAAAACAGGGAGAGGGAGAGGGAGAGAAAGAGAGAGAGGCTGTGTATTTTTATGAAGTCTGTACTGTTGTTCTTGCCACAGTTTCAACATGGGAAGTGAAGTCACTGAAAAATCTCATTTTCCATGTGTGCACAGTGGTCCCCTTGCCTTGGCACCAGTTGTCATCTTCCCTTTCATCTTGTTCCCTCACCTTTTCCTTTCCTTTTTCTTGCTCAGTGAGCTATTTAGTGTTGTACCCTCCTTTCCAGAAGCTATTTCATCCCTGCTTGCACAGTTTTTAAAACTGCTTTCTCCACCCACCTTCAGTCTTGGTTTTTCATCTGTGCTAGTCCTTTTGATTTACCATCTTTGAAAAAAGAAAAGGCAAAGGAATCCTGTAACAACCCGATTTCGTTGTTGCTACTCCAGTCTTTTCTCTCATCTTTCATCTCCCCATAATTTCTTTTATTTTTATTACTGTTATTATTATTATAGCACTAGAAACAAGCTTCCTAATTAAATACTCCTCCTTATTTGCCATGTGGAATACAATTGGAGAAGCTGGGGGGAAGGGGAGGAGTATTCAGTGTGTCCTTTTGCTGTTAATGCAGAATGAGACCCGTACAAGAAAGAAATTTAGTTCATCTCAAAAGCAAATATCAGAACCAAAGAAAATGATCAAAAAGGCTCGTTTCAAGTGCCCCTTAATGCCTGAGCCATAAAATCATACAGACAATATTAAAGCATACAAAAATATCCTTAGGTATCATTAGTGATCTTTCTCTGGCGCATGTATGGAAGGCAGTTATGAACTGGGCATGGGACTGCATCTTCAGACTGGTACAGAGCATCTAACAGTACTCAAACAGCATGGTAAAGGAGGGAGTTTGCAGCTTTAACACAAAATTTCTTTGTATTTTATATATTCAGGCCAGAAACAGAATGTGGTACATTAGCATTGATTCTGTGGTTTCATATAACTTTGTTGTTTTGTTGTTTTTTTTTTTTTAAAGTAGTACAGAGAGGAAGGAAAAAAGACAGAGAGGAAAATAAATCATCCCTTATATACATTCAAAGCATACACAGCAACAGTTCCTTCATCACTGGGTGCACTGTGAGTGTGTATTGATGTTAGCAGCAAGAGATTGCATATTAGAGATCCATAACACTGGTAGTGTTAATCACCCTCAAAGAAGGTAGTTCTTTTGCTTCCCTTTCACCCTGTCTTATATGTTAAAAGACACATAAATATAAAGAAAATAATATTAATTACCTAATTAGAAAAGGAAGATTAGTCCTATGAAATGGAATATTAAAAGGGGAATATTTAAAATATTGTCCTTCCTTTGATATTCCCCACGCATCTCCTGAAAAAATAAGCAGCCTGTCACAACTAACCCCAAAAGCATCTTTTGTTTTTCTTTCTTCCTTTTGATTTTGGAGCCATTTCATAAGCCAGAATAAGTGCATCAAAAGAGAGGTAATGGCATATCTCTGGACAGTTGGTGAACATGAAATTTGGAAGAAAGAGTTAGGGAAAATTTGTCCCTGCAGTTACCAGAAATGCAATACAAACAGAATAACTCTCATAAATACCAATGCAAGCAGCCCGGAGCAGGATGAATAACTGGATTTGCAGTAGCTGGATTGAAATGAAATACTTGCTCTTTTATTTCTTTTTAATCCACATATTTATAATGTAAGCTTTCAGACTAGATGTGGGCACCTTGTGGAGTGCCCACCTTCATGCCATGTAGTAGCAGTGACACCCCTTTTCCACCAGTAAATGTTCAGAGAGTATTGAGATCTTGAGACATTTTCTGGAGATCATTAAGAGAAGATATGACCCTTAGAAAAAATTTCTGCATGAAGATTTTGGAATATATTAATATGCTTAATAAATGCTGTGCTCTGTAGTGAAGATCCATCCATCATCCTGCTAAAGGTGGCAAGTCATTGGTGGTCATCACCTCTCTTCAGGAGAAATGGCAACAGGCAATACTGAAATCAGCTCTCACTTAGGAAGTCACTGCACCTTTAAAGAAAAATGTTCTGTGCAGTTTACTTGAACTGTCAATGCAAGATGCATGAAGCACAGAGGTGAATAAATTCCAAAGGTGGAATTTCTCACGTCTTTGCAAATGTAGCTTGAGGTTGCTAACACCAATAAACAGCAGGAATAATTCCAGAGGGGTGCAATCACTAGTGTGTTTCAAATACAACCCACAAATATGCTAAAAATACATCAAAATACAACCACGGGATGATTACTTGTCGATATCAATCTTCCATCAGATTTACAGGGGCAAAACCATGACTGCGCTAGTACGCTTCCTTATAGCAACAGGGGGTCACTATAGAAATAAAGCTAATTCATATATTATTTTTTTTTACCATGTGCAGACAATATTTTAACAATCTTGATTGGGTTTGGAAGCTTCCTGGCAACTAGCTGTAATTAGTCCTTCTGGCTGCAGTGCTGCATGTTGATTTGAGGAACATCTAATATGGTCCAAAGTTAAAGAGACAATTTTTCACAGTTAAATTCCCTATTGATTTAAGGGAAGGGTTTAATGGGGAAAATATATATTGTTTGACATAAAGTATTTTCTCTGAAAATATGGTCAGGCACCTAAAGAGATAAGGGGCTCTGTACCTACTCTCTGTCCTCGCTGTTAGGTTTGTACATGGACACTCAATCCCTCAGGTCACTTGGCAGTTTCAGAATGGATCAGGCCCATGTGGGTTTGAGGTACAAAAATTTGTGAATTTTGTTTAAAGAGAGAAAAGCCTAGATTTAACAGTGCTAGCTTGTTTCAAAGCTGTGAGTGAATTTTCAGTGCTTTTAGGAAGGAAACTGTTGATTTAGATGAATTTTTCTATGAAAATGTCCTCTCCCAATACAGAATTTCACTGTTTTCACAGATGACATTAATCTCACTAAATAAAAATTTTGATTGAGGCCATCATCATGTTTAATATTAAATACGTACCAAATAGAGGAAAATGAGTTCTGACTCCTTAAAAATAACATCGGTTGGAAAAATAATACAAAATTCACTCTTAAAATTCAAAATTAATAGCTAAAACATGCTGTGCAGGAAAAAAAAAATGGTTTATTCTGTGCCCATTTTCTGCTTTGTAAGTCTGCTATAGCCTTTTAAGAGTAGGTGGCACTTCAGTGGTACAAAACAGAAAAAAAAAAAACCCTATGTTAAATTAAAATACGTTAGATTGCTGATTTTTTTCCTTGATCAGTAGTAACCTAAGGATAGAGAAATACGTACAAAGCATAGAAATGTTACCCAATTCATTATTCGTAACATTTCATTAGCATGTAATACTGTAGGAAGAAAATTTCAAGATGCTCTGCCTGATGTTATAATACTACCTCATCTTCATTAGTATGAGAGGAGTTGTTGAAAAGATCAATCAGTAGGTTGTTCACATACTGGAATGAAAAAATCCAAAATACAGGGAAAGGAAGCCTTTATTTAAGGGCAGTCAAATGAAACAGCTGCGTGATTCCACATTATTAAATCACAGCTTATATCCATCAGTTCCATTGATCAGTCATTAGTAAGGAGGGTTCATATGTTTTCAGCCTCTGCAGAGATTTTAGAGTTATTTTGTTAGTGAAGGCTGGTGGTGCAAGTGAGGGACATGAAATAGTCTTTGCTATCAGTTTACTGTAGGACCCAGAAGTATCCTCTAATGACTCTCTGTCACACTCTGACAACGTTACAGCCAAGGTTTTACTCTTGAAATACACACAGGTTTCAGCACTGAGAACCGAATAGCTTTTGCTCTTCCTCACTCACCATGGCACAGTGCACAAAGCCAGCGTTTATTTGCTCTTAGAATATGTCAAAACAAGCATAAATGTGGGGAATGCTATTAAAAGCCCTTAAATTAAGATTGTTTTGTCCTTTTTTATTTTAAAGAATGATGAGCACATTTTGGCAGTGTTTCAGTTGTACGGGCTTTCTTGTTTGCTGGGATTCTTTTTAGTAAGACTTTGCAATATGATCAGTTTTAATACAAAACACTTTTAGGGGTTAATATGCAGTTTTTATGGATCTTACAGCAACTAACAAGTGAGTTGCACTTAAAAATCCTCAGAAATCCTGTCCCAGGGACAGGGTCAAAACTTTAGCCTTTCTGAGGTGCACTGGCTCCTTGTACTCACATCCATTTACAGGTAGCACATTGACAAAAATATATTTCCAGTGTCATGCTTCATACCTCCAGTAACATGATGTAAGTGTATGTGTACTAATTACAATGTGAAGCCATCTGGTTAATTTTAAGCTTTCTATTTTACGTGGCTTCTTTGCTCCTAGACTTTCATTTTAACACTCAGTATGAAGAGAAAAAGAGGTTAAACTGTTGCATTTTGTATACAGGGAACAGTTCATGTAATATACACCAGTCTGTAAAAACTGTAAATGCTATTTTTTTTTATTTTAAACAGTTTTCTTAGTTTACAAAAGATCAATAATTGGTACCTTTTTACACTCTCAGATTCCTGAATATTGACAGATCTTCAAAGGGAGTATTAGCATATGAAATCTTAAGATTGACTGTCCTGAAGGTTTTTAAGACACAATAAAGCTAAAATATCAAGTCTTTTAGACAGCCCCTCGTAACAATTTTGGGAGAGGAGCACGTCAGAAATCACCAGCAAAGCACACCAATCACCCCCCGTGCCACTGTCTGCCTGCACACTGTTATTTGGTTGCACACTCTTTAAATCCCCAAGGAAAATCACACCTCGCATTCCCTCGCTGGCTGCTGGTGACAGGAACAAGATCCATACTCATTAATGATCACCAGGGCTCCCTCAATGTGGTTGGGTTTGTAATCAACATAATACTCCTGGGCTGACATGGCAGCCATTTGATGCATGGTCTGTTTTTGCTTCTGCTTTCTGCGCTGTGTTACAAAGCACTGTCTTAGATGCCTTAAGCTGGCTGGAAAGCACTTCCAGGAGACGTACAACACTAAAACCACAATGAGGAAGGAAAAAATCAGTGCCATGGTCCCCGTCACCACCTTATGAATTTGAACGGCGTTCTCTGAGTTCTCGCCGGGCATGGTGACGGTTACGGCGTACGTTGTTGGGTCGCCTTCGCTGTCCTGCACATCGTACGTGGCGGTGGCAGAGCCATAGCTGAACATTTGGTCGCTGTTGTTCGTTACCGGGGAGAGGGTGTTAACGCTCGTTGGGTCTGCCGCATCTTCACACAAGTGAAAAGCATACACCGCGTCCAAAACATCCTCGCCCTGTGCGTACTCAGGGGTGGCACAGAGCAGATTGCTGTCGTAGCGACCCTTGAAGTTGCTCAGCCAGGAGGCCAGGGCGCAAACGTTACGGCTGCAATCCCAGGCGTTTGCAGAAAGGCTGATGCTCGTGAGGGACTTCCAGGAGTCGAGGACTCGGGAGTCAATGTAGGTCAACCGGTTGGAGTCCAGCTGCAGGGATTTGAGGTGAGGTACACTTTCGAAAACGTGAGGTTCGATGTATTCAATTTCATTGCCGGAGAGATCCATTTTTTCAAGTTGCCATATCCAGTCCAAAGTATTTACGACGATGGTAACTTTATTCCTTCGCAAGCAGAGAGAGTGCAGGGAGATGAGCCTGGGAAAGTGAGCTAAATTCACCTTCACCAAGTCATTGTGCTCGAGGTGCAGCTCAGTGAGTTTGAACAAGCCTGCAAAAGAGTTTCGAGCCAGGCTCTTTAACTGATTGTATCCTATGTCTAGAAACTTCAGGCTGCGACAGTCCTGAAAAATTCTCACTGGCACGAACTTGATGGCGTTCGACCGCATGTGCAAAGTTGTTAGTTTTCTCAGCCCGTGAAACAAGTCGGGCTCCAAAGACTGTAAGTTGTTGTATGATAAATCCACACTGCGCAAGTTTGGCATGGGTCGGAAAGTGGTGTTGGGCAGTTGGGTTATTTTGTTGGAACTCAGGGTGAGCTCTTTAACTCGCCGCAATTTTTGAAAGGCATTCCCCTCCACTGAGCAAATGTGATTGTGATCCAGATAGAGCCACGTGAGCTGCATTAACCCTGTGAACTGTCCATCATGCAGCTCTGAAAGGCTGTTGTACCGCAGAGACAAGCCCATCATGCCCGACAGGTTGCGAGGCATCTCTGTAAGATTCAGTGATTCACAGTACAAAAGCCTGCCCTCACACCGACATAGCTGTGGACACCCACTATTCACGGCTGGAAGCATTTTAGAAAAGATACCCAGCGTACACAGTATCAACCCCGGGGGCTTCCTCAGCAGCCAGTTTAAACAGAGACCGATAAGAAGGAAATCCATTAGCAAGAATATTTCCAAATATGCTTGAGAATGTCCATTGAATCTTTTCAAATTCTACATCATATTTTATTTAAGGGAAAAAGAACAACAAAGCAAAGCCAGAAAAACAAAGCAAAACAGCAAACAGAACAAACACAGAGGCAAATATTTCACTTTACAGCATGCAGGAGCTGTGCAGCATTAAAGTTCACAGACATTCAAAGGTAAAATGATAGTGATTTTGTTCATGTTAAATGCTGCAGCAAAGAAAAAAAAAAATCTTTCTTCATGAAAGAATTTAATTAAAAAGTGTCTTACCCACCCTTTTCCAGAGAGTGACAACCTCCATTCAGTTGCTTCCTTTGTGTTAGGACTAATTATATGCAGAGCTAAAAAAGACCCCTCTGTGCTACAAATTCAGTCCCTTTCAATTTTGTGCAAGGCTGGCAAGCTCACAATGTCTCACTTCGCTTCTGCTCAAAGAGCGAAAGGCTTGTCCAGCTAGCTTTTTAGCTGACTCCTAGGACCTGCAAGTTTCAGAACTATGTACATGAGCTTGATCTTCTCCTTCTCCCTCTGTCCTTTTCTCTGCAGTTAACACTGTGGCGTGAAAAAAACTCCAAACTCTTTACTAACGACTCCACAGGATTTGTCAGTCTGTTTAATGTCCATCATTTGCAACGACCATTGACCGGCACAACCTTTACTCCATAGAAAGATTACCATTCATTCACTGACCGGCTAAGGGTAGCTTTATTTCCCATTCTTTGTTCGCTTTGCTTGTTAGGTGATGCTTAGAGCAGAGAGAGACAGCAAGAATCCCTTCCCTTCAGCTGAGCAGTATGTTGCTAGAGCATGCAGAGGCACCTAGTGTTCACTGAGTGTCGTAAGCTGCTCAGGATTGTACGCCTGCACTGTGCATCTCAGACATGGGCAGATTGAAAAGGGGTGGGCATAAAACCAACATTGGAGCGAACCGGGAAAGTAATAGATGCTCTTTGATGAAATGGAAAATACTTTAAGCCTATCTCGCCATTTCTCAAACGGGCACGCACACACAGCCACACAAATCATCAAGAGCGAGGCAGTGCTAAGTAGGAAGCTTGAGAATTAGGATTTTTTTGTTTGTTTGTTTGTTTTGGGGTTTGGGGTTTTTTGCTTTTGTTTAAAGTCTGAATTTATAAACTGTTAGGTGGGAGAGGGAGATCCTTTATTTCTTGGTTTGGGAAGGAATATGTAAACCAGAATCATTTGATTGCTTTTTCTCTCTAATTCTGATGATGAAATTTGCCTTTTGGAGTCTTGGGGTGGGGGGATGTGTGTGTGCGGGGGGCGGGAGGGGGGAATGTGTTTTTCTTCTGACATTGTCTAAATAGAGCATGATTTGAAATTCTGTGCATTCTTTCTCATAGAAATGCAGCCAGAGCTCTGCAAATAGGAATGTCTGGTTTCATATAAGCTTTAATTACATTTGGTCCTTTTCCATCCTGCATATTCTGTGTGTGTTCAGCACATGCCTTTCTTAAAGGCTTTTTTTTTTTTTTTTTTTGCAGTGTATGCTACAGCACACAAAACTATAATTCTTGCAGCATAAAGATTTCTGTGCTTGTGGAATATATGTTACTCTGACCATGTTGGTAGCATGCAAAGAAGGAGTTTAGAACCCAGTTAGTTAATAAGTTCTGCAGATTGTTCTGTTTTTTGTTCTGTGTACCAAAAAAGATCCTTGCCTGATAATTTGCTGTCCTCATTATCTCTGGGAAATGCATTGACAGTGAGCTCTCTGTAGTTTTTACTGACTGAAAAATATACGATACTTCTGTCAAGAAAACGCTGGCCATCTTTTCCTATTATGAAATAAGAATCTAAAGCCTGAATGCTGGTGAATGCGATCAGAGCTGACAGCTCACAATTCTGCATGAATTGCCTCTGAAGAAGTTTCACATGGAAATACAACTATCGCAGAAGATTGTGCTAATTTTAAGTCAACATCGGTTGTGAGATGCTGGAGGCAGGACAAAACGGTTATATTTGCTTTCTTTTTCATGACCTTTTTTTTTTAAAAAAATCTTCTTTTTGGAGTGTCTGTTGCAGAGCTACAAAATCCTAGAGCTGTTCGTTGCCTTTGAGTGTGGCTGGCTGCTGTGAGTGTGTGCTGGTAGAGATCAAGGAATGCAGTAATTTGATGCAGTAAAAGTTGTTTTACAGAAGTCCTGGAAAACTTAAGCTCTTGTGCATAAAAATGTGTGAAGGAGATTAATTACAAATGTATTTGCCAAAAAAAGCCTTAAATAAATTGCAACTATAAACCACTTTGACTGTGGTTTTGGAACCTGGGAATCAATGTGCTTTATGCTCCCAATTCAGTTTAGTTACATTTTTCTACTACTCACATCCCTTGCTTTAGTGGTCTCAAAGCAAAAATGTAATGCTTTAATAGTGTATGAACCTCTCATATGTTTTAGCTCTTGGGCAGGAAAGCTGAATGTGGTTTTCCTCTCTCCAGATCATGCTGTTTTATTCAAAGCAGGCTGTTTATGCAAGTGTCCACTGGTTGCAGTACACCTTAATTCTGTTTCTTAGTACATAAAAGCAGGAGAGAAAGCAATGACGGTATGAAGAGAAACAGCATTAAAGCAGAAGAGACTAAAAAAAACTTGTCCAAGAATATATTCCAGATTGCATTTCTGAATATTTTCATGCAATTAGCAGGAAAAAAAAAAAATCTGAAATGATGATTTGAACTTTACAGATACTGAAAAAGCTTCAAAGAAGTAAGGTTGCATCCCTTAAAAGACTGCAACCCTACAAGTTTTTATGGGGGAGGTCTTAATGCCTTCTCCCATATAACAATCTGGGGAGAGATCTGCAACTGTAGCCCTAAAAATTCCATCTATATCTTCAAGGAAAGCTGACATTTTCTGCAAATCAGATGATGATCACTTAATTACCATCTAAATGCTGTGTATAAGGTGAAGAATTCCTTTAGTAGAGTCTAAACTCCCTGATACATCACTGTGAAGAGCTGAATACTTTTTTTACTGCTTCTTCTTGCTATCCCCTGAGATATAGCTTGGATCCTAACCAATCAGCCTATTCCCACACTGGCATATAATCTATTATCATTTGATTTCCAGAGGTAGAAATTAGAGCAGACATTTGTAAAACTATATAGCATCAGCTGGAAGACTGACAACTAGAGTTAGGCACCCAGAATTAATGCCCCTAAGCACTGTAACTTGAAGCTCAGTCAGAGGTCTACTGCAGGAGAGACTCTGCTGTCATTTGCCCCGAATCTGTTTGTAAAAAAGAATCCAGGTAGTCTTAAGAGACCTCAATATCTGTTTGAGGCTGTGATGATGAGGCAGAGTAGTGACCAAATTAAAGAACTGTGGCATGTAAGTCTGAAAAGACAAACTTGGGTGAATATATGTCTCAGCCCTGATATATCTTTTGTAAATTTGGTTTTCTCCTGTATTCTTGAAATGTACTTTCTTTGCAATAAAACTAGGAATCCACTTTGAACATGATTGTGATGCAAAGGGCTTAATTTCCACTGTCTGAGCTGTTATCACAGCCAAACTGTTAAGTTTACACATTTTCTGAAGTTTCAAAGCCTCTGGCAAATCTCTATAAATTAGCAGATTTAAATTAGCTTTATTAAATGTGCTATTATAAAACATTTTAAGAAGTGCAAACTAAGTTTCTATGTGTTTCAGGGAGCTTGATTAAATCAAAGCAAAGTAGGTTACAGAAGAGCAACATGAGTAAAGTTATAGAAAGTTTAGCTGGGAAGCTATTTCTTGGAGTCAGGATGAGTACAGTTCACTAGCAACAACCTGTAGTGATTGTCAAAAGTGTTCAGGTTGAGAAAGGAACACATTTTTCAATTTATTTAGTCTACACATTTTTAGTATTGTGCTGAGATTAATGCCACATATCATTTAACTAGTCTCAGAATCATTTCATTCCTACTAGTTCCTTGTATCAAATGGCATTAGTGTTTGTGCCTAGATATTTAACCTGCCTGAGTTTACAATCCAGTATAGATGAGGTTGAGACAGAGTGAATCAGATCAGAATCTGGCCACTAATATCTACCTATGCATATATACAACTTTTAATAAATTAACCCAAAAAAATCTAAAAAGACAAAACAGTATATTAAATGCTGAGTCTATTTCTTCCTTCTGGTATTTTCTGAGCCGTTTTTATCAGTATAATAAAAAGTGGGACTTTTAGTGGTGATTTTAATTTCCTTTCATGAATGGACAGACTCAAACCTTGATCTTACATGGTAGTCTTTAATTTTCAAGTGCACTGAACCATGGCATTTTGTATAAAGGAAACATTTAAAAACAGAAAAGGGCAGAAAAAGAGGTGACTTCAAGTAAAGCAAATGAAATCCGTTATTTCTCTAGTATTTATATCTCGGTCCTCCCTGGCATTTGACCGTCTGTCCCTTTTTACAGAATTCAGGTTTTCAGCTGATAAGAAGTCCATCACCTATATAATGTGTCTTTTTTAGTAAATACAAAAATTCGCTGTATTACCCAGACTTTTGCCCAAAATACTGCTGGTGATTCAAGATGTCAAATTAATAATGATAAGTACCATTAAACTATTGCAGTGCAGAACAGACATTGGATTTGTCACAGCATTTAAATAATATATATTCTTATGTTTTTGATGTGTGATAAACACTTTTCTCTCTCATTACAATTACTTCATTCTCATCACAAGCCACATTCAGCAGCAGGTAGTCATGTACAGCTCTATAAAGACCTATGTGCAGAATTTTCAAAGCAGTGTGGAAATCTAAATTTTTGATAAAATATCAGCAGTAAGATGATGAGTCTTTCTTCTCCATTCACTACTGATAGACTACTTGAATGAGCTAAAGAGTTACTGACTCTTTAAGTAGCTATGAAGTGACCTATGAATATCTGGATGTGCTGTCAAAGCTCTAAAGGGTGTTACTGGTTGTGAATGTCCAGGTATAATGGAAAAATGGCAACAAGTAAAACCCGTCCTTTTGTGATCGATCAACACATTGCATCATGTGGCATGCTAGTTAAACAAAAACTGGTGTGTTACAGTTATTGGCTTTTTGGAACTCCTGGTTTATAGGGAAAATGGAAATTTAAACCTTGGTTTTCAATTAACTCTTGCTAATTTATATCTCTAAAAATATCTTGGGAAGTCTTCAAGGAAGCATGATGAACAATTGTAAAGGTTTTACTTAACCATATTTAATGGGCAATCAGCTAGTTCTACCTTCAGAAACGCTAAGCTAGACATTCCAGAAAGGTTTGTCTTCTCAAACATTTCTCGAGGTGCCAGTGAATGAACAGCAATTGGTTTCCAATTATCTTAAGAGCAAAGAGGGCCACAGCTTATCCATACACTCGAATACATCTCTTTACCCTCTTGTACTGTTGACAGTTCACCTGTAAGGATTATTTTTGAATAAACTATAATGCTAAATGATCTTTTATTTGTTTTAAGGCTGCTTTTTACTGAAAGGTTTCTGTTCTTATATGGATGTAGCTAATCCATAGTGGCTGTTGACGTTCGTGTTGGTTGGTTGATTGGTGGGTTTATCTTGGTGTATTCACTCCGATTCATCAAGCGTATGAGAGGTTGAATGATGGTGCAACCATGAAAACACCACAAAGTGACAGAATAACAGGGTTGGTTAGGACTGTTTTTCACATTTTTCATCTTCCCTGTTGCTAAATCAGTTATGGCCACACCCTTCGTGTGTCCATGACTTACTGGCTTTTTATGTCCTTCTCCAGAATAACTTGTGTTGTTCAGAAAGCTGGCAGGTCCCACAACGATGCCAACAAATTCCTGTATAGGGCAGATATTTATGTTATGTTGGGATATCATCCCTGATGCAAAACAGTTCATTCTTTCTGTCAACAATGTAACTTCTGTAGTAGTAAACAATTCAGACTTTCAAGGTGCAGGATGCAGAGAGAATTGAGAGGAGTTTATGAAATCAATCATTAAAAGCTAGGATGAACAATTAAAAGCTGTTCCTGGCAGTCTCTTGGAAAGTCTTTTTACAAATGGATGAACTGCTCTTGGAAAATTTTCCCAGAGTAGGAAGTCTGTTCTTCTCAGTATTAAATGATCACTTGTTCTTAATCCGTTTCTTTTGCTCCTTTCCAAATGTATTTTAAAGCACAGTCAGAAAAGATAAGAAACTTTATGCTGGCCTTTGTAGATACATTATTGCAAGAAATATAGGTTGGTGGTAAAGTCAGTACTAAACTAGTATTTTGAAATCAAATAAAGACTTTCATTGAATTCTCTTCCATCAGAAGGCATATCCATTTGAATTGACTCCAAAGGGACTTTTACAGGGAGACTCTATTTTTGGATAATATTACCTGGAAATAATATAATTTGAAATGTTGTAAGACCTAACTCCTGGATTTATGGAAGACCTGAACAATATGGGCTAGATTATGTAGCTATGGAAATAGATGTTGGACTGAAGCAGAGCGCCTATAGCAAACAGGCAATCAAATCTTTGACAGACTGTATTATTCTCAGTTATGTGTGCTTCTTGGTATATTCTGGCAGATGGAGAAGGCAGGATTTTTATGTTTCCATCCTTCTGCTCTGATGATATCCATAATCTGAAGGGAAAATGCAGGATAAAATTTGTTGAAATGCTTGTTGTTTGTGTATCGCATCTTACTGGGAGATTAGAAGGAATCTGTATCATTAGCTCATACATAGAAGTAATACCGCAGAAACCAGGCTGAAGATTCACATTTCAGATAGAAGTCATTGTGATTTTTGCAAACTTAAAGAAGATGGTTTGTTGACTACCTGAAATATTTATGGCTTCATTACGTATTATTTGCAACTGATGTAATGTCTAAGAGCAATAATCATGGGTCAGGAGTCTCAGAAGGACATATTTAGAGGCATAACAAAAGATAGTCATGTCTTCTAAAAAAAGACATTAACCTGACCTTTTTTTTAAAAAGCAACTTAAAAATACTGAGGCAATACTGAACTGTTTCATATGGTGGGGGTGGTTTGTGTGTGGTGTGTGTGTAATCTTAGAAACCCAGCTTTGCTCCACAGCTAATTTAATTCTGTGAGATCCAATGGCAGTATTTGAAATGTGCCTTCCTGACTCTTGTTGGAGTTTATTTTAATGTTGGGGGTTATTTTAATGTATTTATGTGTCTTATATGGAAGAAACATACAATACAATCAAAATTCTATTCCTCCTTTACTCTCAATAAATGTATAGAAAGATATAGTAAATTTTAATAACATAGCCAAAGATTCTGGATTTACCTGCAAATATGTAGAAAGCATATGAAAGCCACATTCTCAACATACATACCATAATATGATTGTAAATTACCCTCACATTATATACGTTTTTAAAGGTGAAGCAGAAGATCTGGGGGAAAAATAGAAATAAAGCTGAAAGATTCACTTCAGATATGTTTCCTCTCCTACTGCTGTACTTCTGAATATTTAATATTCATGTAAAATGAAAACCTTATTGTTTATTAAGACTTGATTTATATTTTAAATGAGTGGAAAGATGCATAATCTACAGCAAAACACAGGAAAAGATCAGCCTTTTTTTTCGAGACATAGGACATTTTACTCAGTGTTTTGAATTCTAGAGACCATTTTGAAGAACACTTGGCTTACTTCTACTCTTTTTTTTGTAGTGCAAATTAATTATAATTTGACAAGAGAGTGCTTGATTTTCTTCTTCAGATTTGGTGTAGAGCCAAGCTTTATTAGTTTAAGCCTCTAAATCAAAATCAAAGGTCAGTATCTGTGAAATGCCTGAGGCTTAAGATATATTGTAGTTCTTTCCTCATTATTCAGAGATTTTTGTCTATGAAAACGTGTTTACGTATTTAAGTGGATATTGTATGTTGCATGCATGGAGGTGGAAGAATAACCATTTTTCATTATTACGTCAGTAGTGGTCCTAGCAGCCATCCTAAAGATGTAGGAAACTATTGGTGTGGAACTGCTGAACTGCGCACCTCTTTGGTGTGGTCTATAAACACTGGCTGAGAGGTCACATCCCATTGCACGTTGTACCCAGCGATTGCCCTTCTTCACCATCCCTGTGGATGATGGCCAGAGAAGCTGCTCTCAAATCTCCTCTAGCATCATCCTTCCTCTCCCAGAGTCTGTACTGGCATCGCCACATACGTTGGTGAGTGAGGGCCCATTTGGGGAATCAGCAGGTAGGGTCATGAGTCAAGCTATGATAGTGATTGTCAAACATGCCAGCAGAGATCAGGAGGCAAATGGGCATTGTTTCTATAATTAAAAAAAAAAAAAAAAAAAAAAGGAACTAACAGTGTTTTATCAGAGAGGCATTAAAAATACCTAGCTTTAAAAAAAAAAAAAAAAAAAAGACTCCTGGAAGCAGTACGATGTGTCCTTATCCTCACTTTGCTTCTTCTAATTATGTATCCTTTTTTTTCTTGTTCTATGCCCTTTTTATTCCTACATCTAGGGTTGTTGGATTTTTTTCTGTTTCCAGCTCTTAATTTCAGGGATTGTCTCTTCCTGCATAATACCCATATCCCTGCATAATACCCGGGATGGACTATCTTTAGTGGTGTCCTAAAGAATATGATAATAATCAACACAGCTTGGGCGTTCAAGGCAAGAGTTGTTGAACTAGAATTAGTGAATTACAATGTGCCTAGACATGTAATCTGTGCAACTTCATCCTGTTGCATAGATTACATATCTAGGCACATTGTAATGAGCTTGGAACACGCACTGATATTAGGCCAGCAGAAGTCACTTCTAGGAGCATTCATGGCCATGAGGGCCATGAAGGCAGTGAGAATTAGGAGACATTGAAAGCATAATGGGAAGAAACTTCCCTAGTGCCAGAGAGATGGAGTTAGGAGGTATTTGTTCTTTACCTTCTGCACAAAGAAAATGACATTGACAGCAGCTATAAAAGCATTTATAACAAAACAAACAACAAACAAGAACAACAAAACAAAACACAAACAAAACCCCCCAAACAAAAATACAGACACACAAAAACCAAAACAAACGAAACACAGAAAAAACCACCCCACCCTAAAAACCTTTGATGCATGCTGCTTTTTCTTGGTCCTTGGTTTGCCAGACCATGGAGGCCATTGGATGTATTGGCAGCACTGCAAAGTGATGCTGACCTTGGGATGCTTCCCTGAAACACATTCAGCTCTGAGTCTTTTTAGATGTGTTCTCTGACTTTCTAGATTTGCTGGCACCATTGTATCCATTAAATACTGATTAGATTTAAGAAATCTAAGAGACCAAATAATGCTATCATCTGTTCCCAACTTGTCCTAATAATATTGCTAGTAATATTCCAATAGATCAATTCTAGGATAGTCCATACCTAACCTGATGCATGAAAAACAGGGACAGTATGCTATTTTTGTTTCAGAGGGAGAACAAAACTATTTTATTTATTGATTGAAATTTGCTATGTTGTCTAGAGATGAGGGCAAAAAGTGAATTAGCTACTTCCAAGGACTGTTAGAGAAATACATCATTTATCATAATGTTTGATTAATTGCTTACAGTACTTGTTTTACTTAAAACTTCAATTAAAGATTGCCCTCTAGTCAAAAGAAAAATGTGATAAAAATGTGACTTGAAACTAGGCAGAAAATTTTCTAAAGCCCTTTGGGATTAATTCCAGTAATTATTCAATCTGACGTTTTCCAGAGAAATAAGCCTTTATACATGAACTCCATTAATCATAATAACATAGTTCACATGTCAGATTCTTCTGTCCAGTCACTTCATCCTCTACAGTTAGTAAAAGACTAATACACATCTTCACTAAATATGAGAAAATATTAAAATGCTTTCAACAAATCCCCGTGCATGTGTGTAGTTTCCAACTAGGTTTTGATCTCATGAGGTGGGACATGTGATACTTGTGTCTACACATACACTGAATTTCCAGGCTGTAGCTGTCACCAACATGATTCCTGCTAATTTTGTGTAATTTTATTCACAGCCCTTTAAGGACATTCTTGCTTTATTCTCATCTGCACTGCCCTGGATATGTCTGCTTTGTCTGCCTGTCCATTTGTAAACACTTATTTTATTAATTTGTTTATGTAAATAATTGATCTTTTGCAAGACATGTGCATAGGAAATAAAAATTCTACTCTAGATCACAGCATAAGAGTGAATACTTTTTTTTTCTTGCATATGAAATTATTACACATTATTGGAACTGCACAGTGAATACTGAGTAACTGTCTGATGATAAGCAGCTCTAAGAAGATTTTTGTTAAATTTGTCAGTCTTTTATCAACTGAAGATATTTGGTAATAGTACCTTGTGTTAAAAGTGGTGGTTTAAAAATGCAGTGGTTATTAGATGGTCATATTTGAAGAATTTACCATTTTCTCCTTTTCATATTCTGACACTGTTTTGTGCTTTTGGAGCTGGAAAGTGGAATTATCTGTGTTCTGATGAGAAGTGATAATCTCTTGTTCGGTGTGGATAAAAGATGTAGGCAAATGAGATTGCATCTTCTGACTTCTCAAAAACTAAAGAGTGGAAAAGAGTTCCTTGTCTTTGGAGATTTCCT
>JAAGNO010004817.1:81500-91722 GCA_033439905.1 Ceryle rudis | reverse complement strand
TCAGGAATTGAAAAAAATTCTTCTCCTTTTGCTATATACCATACATAGCACTCCTTAGTTTTCGTTCCATTGTAGATTTTCCAGATGTTTCTCTACAAAACAGAACAGAGTGGTTTAGCAACTATAGCAAATGTAAAAATATTTGTTTTCTTGCCATGTGCTTATTCTGTATTGGAATTTTAGAGAATACCATTTTGGACAACATCATCGTAAGGCTAATAGAGAAAATACTGTGTACAGGAAAGTTTTTCCTGAAGTTTGTAAGGCTGAAAGAGCATTTCATATAGTAGGACAAAAAAACCCACCTTCGTATGAAATTTGTAATCCAGTCTCCTTAATCAAAATACCAAGAAACAGAAAAGAATATGTGTAGATGCAGTATATATATAATCGTAGACTCATTTAAGTTGGAAATGATCTTTAACATCATCAAGTCCAAACATAAACCCAGCACTGCCAAGTCCACCACTCAACCATGTCCCTGTGATCTATTTCTCTTATGTTGCATTTAATACCTAAGAAAAAAAATGCAGTTTTGATCAAGTTATGGGACATCACCTTTTGCATGAACTTTCTGCATTTAGTTTCCACTTTTTAAAGTGGTGAATGGAGCTTAATTAGGTGCATATTTTATTTTTATCTTTTAAAAATATTTTAAATTACATTTAATGTAAGTTAAACTTCAGTGTTCATGTTCTGATCTTCTGAACATCCTCAGTTGCTGAAATGGATTCTCATTCTGCTGGCAATGGATTCTCACCACAATCATGGGATGTAGATGTCTGAAATACCTTTAAAGTTTTGACTGTCAGCCTCCTTATAATCTTTTACTTGAAAGTTCTCATCTAACCCAGTCTTTGTGCAGAAATATAAACCACTGTGAATGAGAGTTAAAAAATCCCTCTGCTCTGTTTAATGTGATTCTTTCTATTGGTTGTAGCTGGGAAAGTCATTGCAACATAAACCTTTTACTTCACAGAAGTGCAGTGGATTTAAAAGATCACCTGATCCATCTTTTGCTCTAAGGCAGTTTTAGTTCTGTGATTCCTGACACATCAGCTCCTCATGTAAATGCCAGAACTGAAGGCTTCTCAAGGAAGTCTATTCCAGTGCTTCACTGTTCAAATTCTGACGGTTTAATAAGACCAGTGCATCCAAGTTGCTACTATTGATGGAGCTTTTTGCTGACCTTTTTGAACTGCTTTTGATCTTGTTTGGATCCATTCTAAATGGTGCATATTTTCTTGATACATGGTGGCAAAAAAATCCCGTGGTATTTGAGCTGAGACCTTGCTAGTTCAGGGAGCAGCAACTCCCTGGCTGCAGTTGGGTTTTTCTGCCTGAGAATGCTTCTTGCCTCTTCCACAGCTGGGTGACACTGATGACTCATATTCAGTCTGTAATGCACAAAAGCCCCTGGCACCTTTTCTGCAGATTTTCTACAGAGCTACTACTCGTTCTGTGTTTTATAGCTGGTTATTCCTGACTGAGTGAACATCTTGCATACGACCCTATTGGACAGCATCTCTTTTTTTTTCTTTTTTTTACTTTTTGAGGACATAAGTGCAATTTGTCAGAATCGTTTTGAATTTTTATTCTGCCCTCCAGAGTATTTTCAGTGCTTCCCATCTTGGTGTCACCTCCAAATTTAATAAGCATATTCCGTGTTCTATCACCTAGGTCATTAATGACAATATGAAACATTGATGGACCCAGAAAAAACCTTTCCATGTCATTTCTAAGCGAGTCAAAGAATTGCTTTTAAGTAGCAAGCTCATTATGTGGCATGGATAATTTTTTATTATATTAATGAAACTGTGTAAAAGTATCCACATCTAACAGCGATGATGGAAAAATTCACCTATACCAAGATTTCCTTTTCTTTTCTCAGTTCTTGCCTGAGCTGTAGTTATCTGACTTTGCTTCATTACCATCTAAGGCAGGACACAGGAAGAACAAACCAGATTTTTGTCCTTCTCACTCTAGGGCTGAACTGGGCATTTAGAGTCCTATAATGAGAAAGAAAGAGTGTTTATGTAACATTCATAAGGAACATAAGCATTCCTCTGCCTGCTCAGAAACACTGTAGATTTCACATAAACTCTGTAATTTAAATAAGGAAACCTGTAAGCACTTAAAATCAAAGGGGTTTTATTCCCATTTTCTCTCATCCCATGGGTGCTTACACATCTGCAGTCTCCATCTTCACCATTTCAATTGTGTAAGAGCCTTTCCCATAGAGCTGAATGATTCTGAGCATTCACTTAAATGCACAAATTGCTTTATGCTGAATTATGTATTTTGTTAACTTTATTTTAATATGAGATAAGTTTCTAAAAAATGTTTTCAGTGTTCTACCATGGCAATAGATACATCTCATTTCTAGCTGTAAAGTTTCTGTGAGAAGACAGACTACATTCATATATCCTGTCTTTATGAGTTCAACATAACATTTGAATTACTGATTGTGTGCATTATGTGTAAAAATTCATGGAGCTGGACAGCTATTCCCCTGAAGAATCTCAAAGGCATTAACCATTTCAGCGAAGTCCTGGAATATATACTATATCCAGTAATTTGCATGTGTATTTGCTTGCCTTAAACTGTAACACCTCAATGTCATCCCAGGTAGACAGTGACCATCATATATGCAGAATATATTTGACTAGGAGACTCTTTTACAGTTTTGGTTTGCTGTGTTGAAATAAAACTTCTGTTATTTTTCAGCAATATTATTCTCCCGGGAATATACTAAAAGAGTTTTGCTTTGGTTTTTTTTGGGAATGGTTATTTACAAGCCCCCCCCCAATAAATGACAAGCTGATATGATTTTTTGTTACCTAAACAGCATTTCCATGTAACTTTGGCTCATGTGGAATAATCTATTTTATTATTACTTTCAATTTATTTGACATCTGTCCAATACTGGACACTTCTAGCCATCTAAAGTACATCTGTAGCTTCCAGTACAAAAGGTGGGTTTTTTTGCACTTCCCATATTTTTCTTTATGTCATTTATCTTCAAAATACCTGCATGAAATAGTCCTGCTTATAAATAGATAGAGAAGGTAGACACAGACCTAACAAAACACCACCCAGGAATCCTATGTTGAAGAAGAGATATTCTGCTTCGGAAGTCATAAACTGGCATCCCAGGCATCCAGCCCTTTTCTTCTGTAGCTTGTTGTATAAAACACATCACACTCCGCTCATTCCCACATAGCAATTTGTTTTTCATGCCTAGGAGATCATAATACCTTAATGAGGCATGTAAAGAAAAAAGAACAGCTTGTCCAGACCTGCCTTATTCTTTTGGATTTCCCATTCTTTTTATCTCATGTTTTGTTCCATTGTCACCTGCCTCTCAGAAGAGGTTGACTGTCACACATGGGTTATTTTGTGACTGTCCCAACACCAGGTGCTCACATGACCCATCTCATCAGCCCTTGGTAGACCAGATAAGTCATGCTGTCTTCTAGGCATACATTTCCACCCCAGGGTCTGTAAAGGCTGGAAGCAGGTGGATTTAGCTATTCTTCCCGATCCTTTTAACATCAGAGGCTTAAAATCTCAATGGAAGTATTTCGCTGAATCATGTTACAGTGTTTAAATTCTCTGTATAATATGAAATTTCCCCCAGTGCAGCTTCAAATCTCACGTCCCTTATTAAATGCTATGGGGATTTTTTTTTTTTCAGTGAGCTAGAATCTATCATCTCTTTTATTAATTATCATTTTGTTCTCATTTAATTTTGCTACTACTGCTTCCTGTAGGACATCAGACTATCCTACTGCTTTGTTTTGGGGGGTTGCAGTGGGAAATGGCCACATCACCCCAGGGATTTGGGGTGCTATTTTTTCTGCATCCAAGAATTACCCATGCAGAAGCATTTGCACGAGCAATCCCAAAGGCAACCCCAATGCCTCTGGGTTCTGCATATCCTTTGGAACAGGTAATGCAGAGTGTGTCTTATTGATGCACCATGTCTTGCTTGACTGGCCCAGGAAAGGGAGGTAGACCAATTCCTAGATGGCAGTTCAATATTTCAGTTTCATTGTGTCTTGTGCTTACTCACTGTCATGAATTCCAGATAAAGGAGCAAATCTCTCCATATTTTATTTGCTTGGACCTACCTGTGTCACAGGCATGGGGAAAGCTTGGGTGAGAGGAGTTTTGCCAGTACTGCCTCCAAAGGGGCCATTTTACCCTGTAGAATAATATGTATTTTGGGCATCAGCTTCTTCCCTTATGGGCCACATGTTCCTGGCTCAGTACTTTTTCTAAGCTTTTCCTTCTGTGTCCCATATTTTTGTTCCCAGATGAGGCAACCACAGAGATGCCCCCGTTTCTACCCAAAATGGAATCTCAGAGCTGGAACTGGACAAAACAGCTGTAAATTGGCAATTTAAGACAGGAACCACTGACTGCTCTTCTAACCCTTTTTCTTCTCCTGCGAATCTCAGACATTTGTATGGTCAGAATAAGTCCAAGCTGGCCAAGTCTTCTCGGCTGTTCGTGAGGAGCTGGGTTAAAACATGGCTTATACATGGAGATTCAGAAATTGCAGCTGGCTTTGAAAGTCAGGAAAGTAGGGGCTGCAAATTTGTGAGGTCAAGCTTGTGAGTAATGAGAGAAGAGAGAAAATAGAGGCAGAATTGATTCAGAAGGTTTTAAAGCAGAAAGTTATTGATATGGAGAAATACAATATTGGATAAAGGCAGGAAAAACCAATAAATTTACAGGTACTGTTATTGTGAGAATGTTGCAGGAATTTGATAGGGCTGGTAGACACAATTTAATTCTGGAGACACAAGTTATACAAATATACACGTCTAGTGATCTACTGCTTGTAATCTTAGGAGAAAAAAAGTGTGCAATGCAACTGATTTATAAAAGGGTGCTGGTACCTCAAGATCTGCAGAAGCAATTCCGCAGTCTGTTACAGAGCTTCAAAGACCATGTTCATTGGGTTTACTCACAGAAGAGAGGAGCATAGCGTATGGGTGATATAGTGTCACCTGCTTAGCATATGGAGGAAAAGGTATAATGCCAGTTTGCTGCTACCTTGGTAGGTTGCCTAATAATTTGGGACAGTTGAGTATGCAATTAAAATTCAAATCTGTGAACATAAAGATACTCAGTACCTTTGGAAAAAGGGGTGGGGGGAAGGAAGAGGGTAGACAGGGTAGTAATAGTGAGGAAGTCTAATAATGGAAATTTAAATTACATTTAAATTACATTCTTGCCTCTGTAAATGTAGCAGTGTTTAATGGGGTTTTGAACAGTGAAATATGCTATCCTTATATCAGCACAGAAATGAGATTTGTTCACAGTAAAGTCAGCATCAGGTTGCTGTGGGTGGTAGCGGATTTCACTTTATTACAAGCTCTTGATTTAAGTGGGACAAATGAGTTAGATATGGGTCCGTGGATGTAGACACAGAAAGCCAAGCTAGAAGTCCATTTGTGTTCCTCATGGAAAAGTTTCATAGAGCTGAATCAGACCTTTGCTGTGAGTGCCCCAGAACTTAGGAGACATTCATACAAGCAGAAAAGGTCATACAGTGCCCCAAAGAAATTGCTCTAAACTGTGTAATCTGTAGGGACAATTAAGAAGATATATGGGTTTGGGGCTTTTTTTTCCCTCCTGCAGGAATTTACCCTACATTTCTGCTTTGAACAGATGTCTTAAAAAATATGTGGGAAATTTCCAGGAAAGTCTCGTACACTTGAATTTTATTATGTTTCTGAAGTGTGATAATGATTTCAGAGGTGACTGATGCTATTATTTTGTTCAGTTTGCAACATTTTGTGTTTCAATTCTTTTTATTATGTTTGCACAAATACAAATAACTGTAATACTAATCACTGTACTAAATCACTGAAAAAAAGAATATATGGGATTTCATTTTTTTAAAATAATATTTTCCTAGGCTTGTGAAATGTTACCATACATTTTTTGCATCTTTCCCAGATTTAATTGATATTCGTGTCTATCACTGAGGGCAGTCATACTAGTCACTGAATAACATTCAGGCTCACTGTTCAAAATAGGCCTTTGCCTTTATCCTGTATGACAGGAGAGACTGAAGGCTAAATAGTTAACAAATAACAAAGCAGAGGAGAGGTTTGAACAAAGATATTTAGAGTGGCTGTGTTTGTGTTTTCAACAGAATGGCTTAGCCAAGAAGGAGGTGTCTCCATTTAAGCCTCATGAGCTCTTTAGGTGTTGGGAGGCTACAAGTCCAGACACTATTTTATGGGTGAAAGATAATGACTTGGGTGAGTGAGGAGGCCTAAGAAAGCACACTGACCCATGAGAGCATCTCAAGTCAGGGAATAAAACCACACTGTTGTGGAAGTGAAGCAAAATCTTGAGCACATGTGGGAGTTCTGCAGAATATTGAGTGTCTTAACAGCCAAAGCCCAGCTTATTTAGTGGATGTATGGAAAGGGGGAAATGAACTTATAAAAAGGACCATGAATATAATTTTGATTCCATTGTAAGGCAAATTACTCATACCACTAGCTTGCGGTCAATTTGAGATTGTTTCTCAAATGACATTAAACAATAAACAATAGAAATGCCACCAACAGGAGCAAACCTTGAGTCATACTTTTGATGTGGGCATGAAAAAGTAGAAGAGACATAAGAATCTAGGAACTGAAGAGACAAATGACTAAACCATCAAGCTCTCATGCCTGTAACTAACCTCTATGAAACCATCATTATTACTAATCTACCTTCATCTTGCCCTTTTGCACTCCCCATGAAGCACTTCTTGATTAAACTCTTTGGGATGGGAGCTACAAGTCTAAGGACACCGATGGAGGGCTTTGAGATTCTGGAGGTGTGTCTGTGCTTATACATATGGATAAGCTTTTGCATATGTTTGTGTAACAGAAAATAAATGTTTGTTAGCATTTTCAGGCTTCGCTGAAATGATTTAGAGGGAGTAGGTGGTTACTGCCCTAGAACATGGAAGGGGTTTGACGATATGAGAGAGTAGGAGGATAATTAAGATTGCAAATATTATTTATGTTTTGTAGTTACTGTAGCTAACTCTTCTGTTTCTGTATCCCCAAATATTTAAACTTTCTCTAAATTCAAATACCTTTGTTTCACAAAAAAATGTTCTTATTTTTGTTTTAGTGAGGGAAACTTCTAAACGATGGGTGTGCATAGAAATATTTGAAGCAGTTCCTTAAGACATAAAGCCAAAAGACAAATAAGCATAACACAAACCAAGTATGCTATAGAAAGTGATATTTAAAAAATTACTTAGGTAGAAGATTGTTTAGGTTATTGCCTTTTAAAAACAAATATTGCAGATCATATTTACAAAACAGGGTATTTCACCCTCTGTTTATGAAGCAGTAAACAGATCTGTTCATTTTCTGTGCATTCTTTTAAAAAGATTATTGTATCTAAATACAGATTTTACAGTGCTAAATTAAATACAAAGCATTGCTTTCAGTATTAATAATCTTTACAGTGTGTATCTGTGCAGGAAATCACAAAGTGTCTGTTGTTATTTATAGTTTAGGTGGAGACTTGTCTCTTGTTTACTGGTGAGAGATAAAATATGTGCCCAAGTTCTCATTCCAGTTCACTGAATTACCCAGTTAATCCTATCACTATTGTGCATTGTTTCCCAGCTGAGCACAACCGAGATCTCACAGGTACTACACAAATACTCCATATAGATGGGACAATGCAGAGAAGAAATTTGGGATGCTTTCAGAAATAGAGATTTTGTTCCTTAGACTAGTGAATGAATTCTCATCCTGGTAATTCTGGTAGAATTTAATTAATATTGATTATTACGATTGGGAAAAAAAAATTGAATCAAAGAATAATACTAAAATTCCAATAAATCATAGAATAGTTTGGTTCAGAAGGGACTTTCAAAGATCATCTGGTGCAACCCCTCTGCCATGGGCAGGGACACCTTCCACTAGATCAGGTTGCTCAGAGTCCTGTCCAACTGGACCTTGAACACTTCCAGGGATGAGACATCAGCTTCAAAATTTGAACTTTCTAAAATACTTGTGAGAAAAAAAAAAATCTAAAAATCTCCCTTAGCTCTGAGTTTCTGTATTTATTTCAGCATGTCATCTGGGGAGTATTATAGTCTATAAGATCCATGTAGAGCAGAGCAATACAACAGGCAGAAGGAGTATTTGTCTGTTATTCTTACTATTGTTTTTTGTTTCTTTTGTTGGTTTTTTTTTGGTTTTTTTGCTAATAACTCTTCTGTATAAAATAGTTTCTGATCTCCTTCAATGACCTCCAAGTCAGTGAGCTTTTCCACTCACCATCATAAACCATCATTATTGTCAGGCACAGGACATTAGATGGGATCATGACTTCTAGTCCAAGAAAATGAAAATTGGTCTATATTCATGAATGTGCTATATAATAGGCTGCTGTAAATCCAGTTACGTTATTAGGATTTATTTCCAAAGGGAAGAATCATGCTCACTTTTAACATGCTAGATTCAAGGTTTACAAAAATAACCAATTATATTAACTTTATCTTTTCTTACAAGAAAAAAAATATCAGAAGTGATAGCAAAACCAGCTAAGTCAATGCAATTCTAAAGTGAATTTATGTCACAAGTCATGAGGATACCAAACCAAAACCTTTTGTGATATTCTGTTTTCAGAAGAAAATATTTTGCCACACCAGTTTTTGCTGTGCTACAGCATTTCTCTGAAGATACTTAATAATGAATTAGTTTCATCATTTCATGACTTTAAATACTTACCGGATATTGTTCACTACAGTATCAGTACAACTCAACTCTCTTCCCATTGCTCCTGGGGAGCTGCTTCTTGTTCTAAAGAGCAAACAGGTCATCATGGTTTGGGTTTTATAAGAAACAGTTGAAATATGCAGCAACATTTTTAGACTAGTATGTTAATCTATCTTAATTCTGCAAACAACATAATTTCACTATATAAACAACTGAGCAAAGAATGAGACTCATCTATCCTGTGCACATTAGCAGAGTTCCTGTGGAAAAATTAAGACCTGATCACATAATTGAGGATGGTACAGTAACATGCATGTATGAAAACAGGGCAAATTCTAGATGAGCAGGCAGCTGTAATATCACTATTTTATTTTCAAGTGTGTGGTTCTGTAATTTCAATAAATTTTGGCATAAAAATGAAGTAGCAGTTGAAATAAGATATTTAACATAATGCCTAATATTGGCTATTGCCCTTCTTAATGCTGAAAATATTAAAATATCAGTCAAGAAGTCATGGCCATTTTGAAGTTTATTTTGATTGTAGAAAGGTAAAACATAGTGGATTTGAATGATAAAAGCATTACATATATACACACAAATTCACAGATAGGTATCATCCAGATTTCTTTTTGTCTTGATAAAATTTGAAGCTATGTGGAACATTGGAAATAGCTTTCTGAGGCAACAGTTTGTTCTTCTGCATGTTGTTGCAATTTGTTTTTGATGAAAAAAAATATGGTTCTAGAGAGCAGAATAATATTAGAAGTATAAAATTTTACTAGGAGATGCTATTTCTTGTAATAAACTGCTCTGCAATTCATCAGTCAAAATGAATGCTGGCATAGGCAGTTATTCCAATAATCCTTTTTTTTAATTTTTTTCTTTTGTCTTTTTTTTTTTTTTTAAAAAAAAAGCACTTTTACCCAAAACTTCTACACATTAGCTATATCAGATGATTGATGGACATTCTTATCTTGACTTAGGAAGTTATCTAAGAAATTAAATTTCATCCTTGAGTATACAAATATCTGTAAATGTGTGCACAGTATTGTGCATTTAAGGCAAGGCAATTTTTTTTTAAATAGAATACCTCTGCCTTAAGAGAAGCCCATGAAATATTACTTGTGTGTACACAGTTCCTTTTGTTTTGCATGATCATTAGTAAAACAGGCTCACCAGAAACGTTTATAAGTAGCTCGCCTGATGTAGTCATGCATTTGAGGTTATCCACTCCCCGTTTTGCCCATGCACATCAGGGCTACGAACCATCAGTGGGTGTAACATGATGGCCAGAGCAATCATCCTGCTCTAGCATTGTTTTCTTTGCCCAATTTTCCTACGTTATGGGGAAGCTTCCAAAATCAGTTGGCATTGGCCATTGTTTATCTCCCAACACAGACTAACTGCAACTTAAAATTACTGGAACCCTACAAATTTATAATACTACATTAAATTAATTTATA
>JAAGNO010004817.1:63608-76017 GCA_033439905.1 Ceryle rudis | reverse complement strand
TGCTCAGAACAGGTTGGAGGGGAAAAAAAAAATGAAACAAAAAAAATAAATAAACTAAAAAAATAAAAACCCCCCCCCCCCCCCCCCAAAAAAAAAAAAGTCTGGAGGGAACTGGCAAGGTAAGGCAAGATAAGGGAAGAGAAAGCAGCAATAAATTTGAAAAAGCATTTAATTTTCTGTTATAAATACAATTATTGAGTTAGCATTGACTTCCAGCTCCATATATTGATGAACACATTTTTGATAGAAAATAAACAAGACCTCATTTCTTTGTGGATCATCCAAGAAATAGTAGCTTGATACAGTTAAAAAAAAAAAAAAAAATTGCAGCTGTAATATTTGATACACATCTCATAAAGAGATCTGTTAGACAGATGCAACAAGCTAGTTGAATTCTGATTTTTTAGTGTTGTTCGATGATCAAAACACTGTAATCACAGTCAAGACAATTCTGTGCCTCCTACAGACAGGCAAGATTGGAGGGGGGGGGTTAAACTCTAAGTCTGTGTAATACATGCCATTAACAACAATTTGCATCTAAATGGAATGGCATAGTTGAAACTTTAATATGTTTATTAGAAATGTTCGTTTGATACCTTTAAATGTTGTGAACACTTTGATGTGCTCCCAACAGTCACTTTATTTGTCAGAGATACCTGTTTAAAAAGCTCTTTTGCCGAAAAAAATGCATAAGCCAACTCTATAGTCAAATGTTGTTATCAAATGAAGCATTTTTCTTAAATAGATAAACAAAAAAAGTCTTAGCTTACAATCAAATAACATTACATGGTTCTCCTATTCCTCCAAGAGGAAGACCTGAAAAATACATATAGGATGTTTTCAAGAGATGCTGAGATGTCTCAGGACATCCTGCATTAAATTCAGTGAATAACACTCCTCCCTGTGACTCATAATACAATTTTTAATTTAAAACCCACTAGGAATAGACTGGCTATAAGTGCTTTCTAGTGAATGAGACATAAAACTGAGGCCAGTGGTCATACCAGGCATCAGCATCACTTCCTTTAAGAGTTCTAACACATATTTCCACTAATCTGTAACAGAGACACAACAAAGATTTACTCAATAAATTTTCTGAGGTTAGATGCATGTGGTATTGTTTGTTACACATTGTAGGACATCCCGAACTTCTTTACCACTCCTGTTTTCTTAGTTGCCTAGTATTACTTCAACTTTTTAACAGATAAAATTTTATTAGAAAATATGGCAAAGGCTTTATTAACAACTGTTTAATTACTTGGTAACACTAATTCTTATACATAAAATAACAGAATAAACTTTCCTCGAGAACTTGTATTGAAGTGGGTAAATTTTAACACTTTTTATTTTCATGGTCCTTCATTATGGGCTCCCAGATTTGAAGGGAAAGTGTACTATCTCCTTTTCCTCCAGCTATTTTAGATTAAGAGAATCCATCCAGAAGTGATTTAAAATCAGATTGCAATTTACAGCTGGAAAGCAGTTGGTGGTTAAATGAGGAGTTTGTAGTGGACCCTCTGCAAGTAGATGTCTGTGAAGAAATTAGAATAATTTTGAATTCTGGAGTAAACATTTCTGACCTCCTAAATGGAAGCATCTGCAAGATTTCATTTAACTGATGAGTGGGGAGATTCTCATCTGGTGTAAATTAGCATGGCTTCAGTGAAGCTGATGGTTTTATAACAGCTTACACCATCCATATTTATTTCCTCAGAAATTCCATTTTTTCATATGCATTTAAGTGTAACAGTATCAGTTTTGTGTACTGACATCTTCTGAGTAGAAATATGGAGTTTATTTTATGAAAATCCTTTTGTTTCCCCCTTTGAGACCTCTGAGTAAGCATGGCAAATGAAAGGATGCTCTTTAACTACAAGAAATATTCTGCAGATCAATATTCTAATACATATTGTTATGAAGTCACCCCCTCAAGTAGAAAGTAATGAGGGGAGGCTTCAGAGACACCAGTTCTCAAGGACATTAGGACAGAAACCTGGATCAGAAGTACATTTGCATGCTAACTCTCATATCACTTGCATTTTCAGTGATACAGACACACAAATTGGAGAGATTTCCTGAGGACATATCAGAAAAACTGTCTCAGGTTATTAGTCTTGGCTCTTCCAACTGCATTTCCTTGTTTTTTCCCTATTATCAGTAAACTTCAGTTCTAAATTATGGCAATTTTGGCATATGAGAAGGCTCAGATAAGAGAAATCCAGCTAGAATTGGGTTTATTTATTCTTCTTCATTAGGTTGTGATATTTCTGTGACCAGCAACTGTCTGTCTCCTGCAATCACACCTACAAAGATTAGGAACAGTTTTTACATAGTGTTGTCCTAAGGCCATGGGTAGTGATGACCAAAGTATTAAAGTGTGTCTGTATGTGTTTGTAAGTTAAGGGGTTTTGAAGGGTGAAAATGAGCATGGAGACACAAGCAAGACCGTTAAGATCCAATGCCAAATCTAAAAATTATGAAGTATGTTTCTTTTAGACAGTGGAAAGAAAGTTATTCATTTACAGGACCTCAAAATATCACAGCCTGAAAGTACAGCAATATCTTTTGGGGGAAGCCTGTAAAAAATTTTCCCTTATTATGCTAATATTTTCAAATTATCTGGAAGAAAATAATCCAAAAAACAAAGTATTTGTCCAAGCTGAATTCTCCAGACTGATCCTTAGGAAGGCTGGACAATATTTGTAGCTATTAAGAAGGGGTTTTATCTCATGAAACTTAGTTATTTAAGAATTAATCATCTAGTACTACAAGACCCACTCCGCTGTCAATGGAGGGATGCAAACCCATGTAGCAATATGTATCTCATATTAAAATGAGTTTGTAAGACAGATGGGTGCTCTAAAAATGCCTGTCACTATATACTGAATATAGAAAGAGCCAAAGTAACTGAGTTTTATTCAGTATTTGTAGATGGTAAGATTAAATGAGATGGTCTTGCCCTGAAAACCATCACTGCTTTCTCAAATTATGAGCTGAATTTAATTAAATGACAACTTTTAAATGGTGGCAGGATATTCTTGCCTTGGGGAAGAACTTTAATAGATACAGGCCTTTCCCCTCCTTCCAGAAAAACCCAAAAAGCATCAATGCATATGTTTTACCTAATGAAAATCATGGGATTTGTATGTTACACTTGCCTTGTAACTTAGGAAAGTCACACCAGTTGTCTGCATTTTTGGTAGCTCATGTATGCTGTAAAATTCAGTCTTGTCTGGTGGCTAGAAAAGAAGGACTGTATCTCACCACAGTGATCTTCAAAAGTCAAGTTCAAAAATACACAGAAATACAGATATATTCAATTTACATCTACAAATTAAAACAAACAAAGAAAAACACACACAGTACAAAACAAACACCCAAGCTGACAAATTTCTTCCTTCATTCTCAGGAAAGGAAAAGTTGTACATTTTAGGTAGCCTCTAGTTTCATTACAAATATAAATTCTTCAGGCAGTTCTTTTTTAGGGAAGCTCAGATGTATGTGGTTATGGGTAAATATCAAACAATAGTAGCAGCTGCCACTTGGGAACTAGCAAGATCAAGCCCTAATCCTAAATGGTCTTTCAAATCAAACTGCTGTCATTGATGATAGTTCTGAAAATTCTTAGTTATTGCCAAAAGATAAGAAGTAGTTACAATAGTGAATTATGCAAAACAAGAAAAGCAATAGCCACAAACCAAAGTAAAATACTCCCCTCCACACAAATTCTCCGTTTTGTGAGAAGATAAAAGAAGAAACCACACATGGCTGATATTAAACACACCACTTTATTCACCAGTTCACCACTCGAAGGCATTCAGGTATTGTGGTGATGTGGACTGGTTAGAAGACATTCATAAAATAGAAAAAGCTAATCTTCAGCTATTTACACGTGCAGTTTTCAGAATGTATTTCTTTACATACTTATTTTTAATTATGTACAGATCTAGATAAAACTTGTTTGAATCCAGGCCAAGGACAAGATTTGTGCACCTCGAGTACTGATACTGTGTCTTGCTCATGATTTGTTTATATTTTATTGACTTTATTTTCTAGCTGGGATTGCAAGGATGAGGCTTACCCAGCTTTCTGCTTAGTTGTGATTATTTATGCTACACTGGAACCAATTACACTCAATATGATCTGGTCACAATTTTGTAGGGTAATTAAAAACTGCTGAAAGCAATTGTTTCATTTTAGGAGAGTGTCTTGTCTGTAACATACATTTATAAGCAGGTTATTTAGTGAATGGCATTCTAGAACTGAGCAGTATTGTGGAAGCACCGTGAAGAAAGCCTGTAATTCAGTTTTATTGCAAAGCAGCGAGATAATATACATACTAAGATCATTTTTGTCTTGTCCTTGCTCTGTGGTGACTGAACCTTTGTCCTCTACGACTGCATAAACAAAGGCCAAAAGACCTGATTAAAAAAAAAAAAAAAAAGATAGCTAAGCTACTTTTCTTCTCCCATTTTATGCAAAATTATCTGTTTGGGGTTTTTTTTCCATAAGGAAAAAAAAAATATTGAAAGGAAAAGGGAATGTACAAATTTTCATTTCACATGAGGTGATTCTCTAGCAAAATTGAAGATGGAAAACAGGTGACTGCAGAACCTCCAATGTAGTTACTTAGAACAAATGCTAAAAACCAAAATAATTTATAGGAATAAACGTAAAATATGGATGAAATCACTGAGCTGAGTAGAACAGTAATTCACATTCACACTGTGCTCCCAAGAGACTGCTCACCATTCTATTTTTCAAAAAAAATTATTTTTCCTAAGATGTCCTATTTAGCTCGTCCATAAAGGAACCACAAAGATTTTCTAAAATATGTTTCCCTGACCCCTCTCCCTAGTGAATATCTAGGAGTTTCAACTTACAGTGAAATTTAGTCTCTTCTGCTAGGATATATAGTTTAGCCTTTTCGTGACCCAAAATTAGTCTTCTTAACGTGTCAGAAGGAGACTATGTATTGGTACATTTAAACCTAGCTTTCTGCTTAAAAGCACTGGTGCAGCTTATGTCTGTTCAAAATGTTTTTCCTCTTAGTACTAAGACCTCTTCATCACTTTTAAAAGTGGTATTGAACATGAGCATAGTTTTTAAAGAGTAATGTTGTTTAACATTTAAAATAAAATATTAGGACAGATATATTTTTGAGCAGCAATTTACACCTTAATAAAACATTGTGATATTGAAGTTTCGAATAAACTGTAAATAATGGAACAATCTACCTAGGGGATGATGAAAATATAAAAGTATATCAAGGTTTGGTAGCTTTTGGATCAATAGATAATCTTTCCACCTGTCTCCTGGAGGCTAAATTACTCCATGAATGGCAGTGAGGGTGTCTTGGACATGCAACACGTAATATGTTAGGATGCTGAGCTCTCCCAGGTATTTTGGCTTATATCTAAAGCAGTAGAGAAGACAGAGGAACATGTGAAAAGAGTGGTCCCAAAACTTCTTACACAGTTTTGTGCTATTATTCTGATTATTAAATTAAACACTGAGCATCTAAGTTATGCACTTTAAAGTAAAAGAATAGCTCTCTAACATCACTCATTTATTTGTCATACACGTTGGGGTTTTTTTTTTGTCCATTGCATTATGTTTCAGGCCTGCAGTTGCTGCACTTTTGTGAATTTCTTAGCACTCCATCCCCTTCTTTAATAGGTTACTATTGTCAGCCATGTTTGTCTGGCATCGATTGTAATTTTTTAAATAATATGTTCAAAATTGCTGGTTTGCAACTCACACAACTGTAACTAAGCCTATGTTTTCAATACATGGATATTCATTAACATTATATTTAAACTTTATAATAATAATTTTGGTAGTAGAAATTTTATGTTTCATGTGCTGAGATTTAAGCTCTATGGTTTCCATATTGGGGCATTTGGAATTATTGAAAACTAACAACACAGTTCCAATCTGGAGCATCTACTTCCAAGGTTGATTGTGTCTCATCCAAAATAAGCTGTTTCTCTAGGCTGATTGGCCTGACTGTCTATGTCTTGATTCTGTGATATTGTCTAGGAAAAGTGTCCTATTAGCCTCATACTGATCAGAAGAGTTCTGTAATGAGCAAGTCATGGGCTATAAATGTTCTTAATAGTTGTGAAAAATAGTCTGGGAGGTTTTTATTTTGCTCCAACAGTATAAACTGTGAAAAGCTCATGAAAAGGAAGGAGAGGAAAAAGGTCTTTTATTCAAAAGGAAAAGCAATGCTGTATCTTATCAGATAGCATTCTAGCAGATGCTGAAATCTCTTACCATCCTTAGGTGGCTTTTGTGATTATTATATTTCTCTTCCTAACTAAATGAAGTTGAAGTTCCCTGTCTAACTAAGTGCTTATTTTAATATTATTCAGTTTTAACTGTATACCTTTTTAGACAGTGGTTAATATAAGAAAGGCAATGATTCTATTTGCTTTATTGTTCAAGTAATATTGTTGACAGTAGTTGCGACTGTAGGCATTTTCTAGAGTAGTAGAACCATACCTAGATTTCTTCCACTGTCTGTACATGGATGTGTTGAAAAACTACTAAACATGTCATGCTGGGTGGCAAATCAGGCTTAAAAATACTTGAAAAATATATTCAGGGAGCTGTTTCTTATGTTGTGTGATCTGGGAAGGAGACTGCAGATATGGGGTGGAAGTGCAATGGAAGACCAAGTCCTGACCTGGGAGACTCTGCAGACAGCACAGCCCCTGGTTGGGAGCCTGTGGAAAAAAGTTCATCCTGATCAACTGAGAATAAATCAAACAGGCAGGGAAAAGCTCAAAAGATCTTAGAATGGGATTAACAGAGATTGAGAGAATCATTTCAAAATATCTTGAGTAAACCCAGTATGTAAATGCTGTTAATGGTGACTAGAAATTGGGAATCTGATTAATATATTCTACTGTAACAAAGTTCTCCTTATTATACCATCAAGAGATGTAATTCTGTCCACAGGAACTCTGAATACCAATATTTTGGCATTCAGGGATTGCTGTGCATTTCTCCTCCTTCTCCTTTTAACCCAATGCCAGCAGCAATTCTTACTTCCTTTTTTATCCCATGTCTAAATTATTTCCTCTTAGAAGAGGATTTACAGAGAAATGCTATAAGGCTCAACATCAAGTTTTATGCTTTTTTTTTTTCAGAAACACAGGAAACCACTAAATTCCCTTCTATCCCTTCTAGGAATAAAGGCCAAGAATTTATCACAAAGCAAGATTATTATAAGAGTATTTAAGGACTTAAATAAATAAACTTTAATAAACTTATATTTTCAGCACAGAACAGATGGTGTTTGACAGACCTGCCTGAAGCTATGTAACATCACATGCCCTGCTATTTATTTTTCAATAATGTGATTTACTAAACAAATTTCTCCTTCTTCGAAATCATACGGTAAAGAGGGGGGGTTGTATACAGATTAAAAGGCAGTAGCCATTTTATAAGTAACAGGTGAAGGACACTTAAAATTCCTGCATAAGTAAAATTTGTGCAGAACGTGAGAAGTGTCTCTGACTTCATTCATATTCATGTATGTTAATAAAATATTGACATTGAGAGAGCTCAACTGGATCTCTTTCCACTTGGTTTGGTAGCCTGTTTTCCAGCACAGACTGGTTTATCCATTTAGCATCTCAGGCAGTGCGGAGGCATGATTCGGGCAATTGCACAGAGCAGCAAGTTTTTCAGTAAGCAGTACAGAATGGGCTTTTCTCTGTTTTGGAGGGAAGAGACTGGCCAGATGGATATTGACAGTTTGTGTTGTGTGGCCTAAGGGTCACAGAAGGGTTCCCAGTTGTCTTATGTTTCACAATAGGATGTACCTTAAGGGCCGCTATTTATGTAATTTAAAACTAGACTAAAAAAGTTACAGGATGAACTTGAAGAGAGGCTTAGGAGAGGTGCTAGATGTACACTACATGGGCCTAATCTCATTAATAGTTTCCTTCTATTAGACATAAAAAAACCAAGCAGGTTAGGAAGCTAAATAACAAACTTTTAAGCCAATCTCAATGTTTCTACTTTCCAATGACCTTTTAGGGAAAGTCAGGAGCCTTTGCTCCTGAACGATGCAGTCTATTAGTTGCCTAATTTATTCAGTGTCATTGTATCCCATAGCTGACTACCCTGGAAAAAGTCCCAAATTCTTATGCAGGACAATTTTCTGACCGCCCCAAATTGCTACCAAGCGTTAAGTGCTTGACCTTGCATGTTGGTGGTGAACACAAAATTCATCTGCCCTGCATGACATCTGTGAAGAGGAATTGTTAGCTGGTTGTTTTGTTTAAGAGCTGTAAAATACCATCCCAAGGTAGCCTTAAGTGTCAGAGTGTTTGTTTTTTGATTATTCACATAGTGTTATTTCCACAGTTTGGCAAATTATTCCCTGATTTCTTAAAAAAAAAAAAAAAAAAAAAATCTTTGCCCTAACAAAAAATGCCCTAAAACATTTTATATGATTATGTATCTTTCCAAGCCTGTGCATTAAAGCTTAAACAATGAGAAGGAGGAGAATTTAGAAACTTTAAAGATTATTATAATTATAATTATTTGACTGGGAAAATAAAGTATCCCAAAATGGTAATGTCACCAAGGATACTGAGTTCAGCTAGTACACAGCACACAACAGGAGTAATTGAAAGTTTTCTTAGAATATAGCTTTGTAGTCAACCTAGGAACCTGGCTGGGACTAGCTCATCTGGCAGTCCCCATTGTACCATTTCCACAGTTAGGAGAGGCTTCCTAAACCAAACTTATCTGCCTCATTTTTATTATGAAAATTCAGCTTTAAAAACTATAGATTTATGTGCACATATGACAGCTGCTGTCTTGGACAAAATAGCAGGGACTGAAATCAGGACATCTAAAACTAAAAGCATGTGCTGACATTGCTTAGGCTAAAGAGCCATAGTTCTTTAACGGGCGACCAGAAGAACTCAGTCAAAGGATGAACACCAGAAAAATGAGATAAAAATATCAACGGGTTACACAGATGCCTCCTCTTGTGTCGTGGCAGATGCTTTCTCTCTCTGATTTCTGGTGTCAATGTGTACGATTAACTGCAGAATTTGTAATGCATTCTTTTTAAAAACCTAAGAGGTTAATTTATGTTTTGTATTAAATTCTGGTGGCACTTGATATTTTTATGTTTGGATTCCTAATATGAAAAGGGGATGGCTTTTGCAGATTTCTAAATGATCATAAATGCATTGGCCTTGTATCGTAATTAGAATTACAGACAATAATAGAAAGCAGGCGTTCTCTTGAATGAATGTTTAAAGCAGAAGACTGGAACACAGGCCATTTGCCAGTGTGGCCGTGTAGAGCTGATAACAGTGCTGTACATTTGAGAGATCATTATTGAAAGGGTATGTTTAATCCCCATTCCACCCCAAAAGTGACTTCTCAACAGTTCCCAGAAACATATGCTATTAGGCTCAGCTGGAAATAGAAAATCGCTCTTAATCATATGCAAGGAACAATTCTAAATAAGAGTCTTTGAAAACAGCATTGGGAAGGAAAGAGTACTGCTAGAAAGAATGGAAGATCAATTTGATTCTTGATGAAAAGCTATCAAACAGAGTTCAATGTGATAAGAGATGTGAGAAATCTTTAGAGAAGCAGTTTTCTCTTAAGAGAAAGGTAATACGGCTGACAAAGTCACTTAATGCTTTTTGTACCATTGAACCTAAAAAAATATTTTTTTTCCCCATTGATTATGAGCTACAAAAAGCTTTCTTCCCCCTTTTTAATCTTCATGAGGATTTTTGCTTTGAGACTTCCTACAGGAAAGTGTTTTAAGTAGAATTCTTCTTTATACTGCACCTAATGTCTGCCAATATGATTCCTGTTACAGCTGTAGGGACCATTTTCCTTCTGTCCTCAAGCTGTGTTGCTGCTTATTATCATGTTTAACATTCCCAGTGCCTGGCAGGATGGAGATTAGAAACTCTTAATATTCGTTTTATAGTGAAAGGTCTTGCCAGATTTTTGGAGCATGAGCTATAATATATGCACATAATTTATTGCTGGAAAAGTTCTGAACTCTCCAGTGAGTCATCTTAATCTTTCTTCTTATCATTTTAGGATTGTTTTAAAATAAACTGCTATGCCCCCTGCACGTAAACATGTTAAAAACATTACATTGGAAATAACAACTTGACCGAAGCAAACAAAAAGAGCTGTACAAATTTCCTGTGATAAATCTGTACTATGTTTTTTAAAAGTCTGTATTTTCTGGAATATTTGTCTAACTCCAAAATTCCATTTTTAACAGACTGGGAGGAAGGAGAAGGGGGACCCACTCAACATTGCTATTGACAAGATGACAAAGAAAACACGAGACCTTCGAAGACAGGTAATCTTTGCTTTTTATAATGCTGCTTGATTTTCCAAGGACGTCACTGTTTTTCACATTCAGACTGGTTTTGTCACCTGTATGAAATTGTGTCTTTATTTAGATGTGACACTACAGTACGCATTAAGCAAAGGACTAGCATTTCCTGAGCAAAAAAAGAAGGAGACTGAAACATATTCCACGTGTAACCCCCAATGGTCTTAATATGTGGGAGGGTAGGCAGATTGGCCAGACCTTCTCTTCACTGCCTTTGCAGCCCAGCAACCCTAGTCATAAAAACACTGGCATATGTGCTTATTTGTATTTATTTGACTACTCTTATTGAAATAACAGGAACGATGAGCAGAATATGAAAAAGATAGTAAGAGAAGAATGTTTTCAAAGAAAACTTCTAAGGTACCATATTAAATAAAGATCCTATGCAGATACAGAGAAAACTAATAAAGGATTGTAAAGTGTACTTTAAAGCACAGAGGTGACTTTCGTATATTACCTTTATCATTGAGTTTGGTAATAAGCCTGAATAATTTCTTCAAAAAGCTTGAGATGGAAAAGAATAGAAGGGAGATCTGAAAGCAAAAGGGAAAAGCCCTCTGTAAGTTTCTGTATTCTTTTAAGGCAGGAGCTATTGCTGCTTTGTACTTTCTTTTTCTCCTTTTAAGATGATCCCAATTCTACATTTTCTGTTAAAAAAAACCCAAACAAACAACTAAAGACTACCTGGATAATCAAAAGTTGCCTCTGTGAAAATGATCCAAAATTCACGTACCTACCAAGTAGGGACTTAAATGTATCTTCCGATACCTATTTGCAACATGGTAGTTCCAAAAAGAGTGACCCCTACAAGCATGTTGAAATCAAGGGCACTGCTAAAACTAGATCATTTCATCTCTCCCTTAACTCTCAGCAAACATGTTTGAGGATCATATTCTCAGAGCTTGTTTCTCCAAATTATAAAAACAGTGCAATGGACTTAGAGACAATATGAATCAGTGACTCTCCTGGATAAAGCCTAGCATCACATCTGTCGCTCAGCTAATGACAGATGAAAGATCTCTGCTGTTCTGACCTCCAAATTTGTGGGATTGTAGGTTCCGTGGCGGAGCTAGTACCATGTGTTTGCCTCCCACCTCTGTTCTTACTGCTTGAAGGAAGTAGCAGACTAACACATGAGTTGCTGTTCTGTGTGAGGCTCTCAGCAGTTGCCTGAATTACTCATCTCTAAAGCCAAATTTACTCCAAAACGTGATATAAAAATGGCACCTTTCTTAATAAGCTGCTTCTCATGTATATTCAGCCCCATGGGTGTTGAATTCAATTTCAGAAAGGTTGGAACTCTGTATTTGGGTAAAGTGAGTACATATGTAATATTTTCCTGCTTCGAGATGAAGCTTTTAATATAGCTTCTCATATTTATGAAAGTTAATCATGTTGGTATAATGTTTATTAAATTGTGGCAATTGCTAGTAAACTAGTCAAAGATTAGACCATAATTGTGCCAGGTTTTGCACAAGCATAGAGGAAGTTGGAGGCTCTGCTTTCAACAATGTTTGTTCTACTATAAATCTTTATCCTTTAGAATCATAATCAATGTTCCTCCCATGCATAATCAACACTATACATGTGCATGTCTACCCAGACCTGCCTATGCACCCCATCCTCAGTTTCAGAATCTGAGGATGCTGCTGAGGGGTTAATTTAATGGTTGGGGATAGAGGCTTGAAGATTAAGAAGAAATAAGCCACAGTTGAGACTGCAGTGTTACACTATTTCAGTCTTTCTATTTTGGGCTAATCATGGGAGAGACAACCAACTTTGAATACCATTAATGCCTTTAGTTTGTTGTAAATCCTGCCTGACAAACCTAGTGGCTTTCTATGACAGAGTGACTGCATCTGGACTTCTGCAAGGCCTTTGACATGGTCCCCCACAACATCCTACTCACCAAGTTGAAGAGATATGCATTTGATGGGTGGACCATTCAGTGGATAAGGAATTGGCTGGATGGCCGCATCCAGAGGGTAGTGGTCAATGGCTCAA
>JAAGNO010004817.1:15309-63508 GCA_033439905.1 Ceryle rudis | reverse complement strand
CGAGAGTGGTGGAGCACTGGAACAGGTTGCCCAGGGAGGTGGTTGAAGCCCCATCCCTGGAGACATTCAAGGTGGGGTTTGTCAGAGCTCTGAGCAACCTGCTGTATTGGAGGATGTCCCTGCTCTCAGCAGGGGGGTTGAACTGGATGACCTCTAGAGGTCCCTTCCAACCCAGACATTTCTATGTTTCTATGTATCCAATGCATCTCTTTTAAAGCTTGCTTGTCAGATTTATGAAGCTTAATGTTGCCACCACAAAGCTAGACAATCTGCAAAAGATGTTTTGCTAATGAAGAAGGTGTATATATATATATATTTCATTTAATAGTCAGGCTCTCTTGCAAGGCTTCAGTTATCAACTATGTAAGACTGTTTTTGCTTTCTTTCCCCAGGTTACTTAGCTCTTTATTTCTGAAATTTTATTTGATTATCTACAGAACACCCAGGCATGTGAAATGATAGTGGATGGGATACGTGATGCTAAAATTCCATCTCACAATTTATGGTCACATCAGTATTTCCTGTTCTGATGGAATTACATGTTTTGTATTCATCATTTAAAATGTCCTGGGCATTAGAAACTATAATGGAGATCCAATTATATGTCTTGCTATAAACTGCCAGTAAGAACATCAACCTAAGTCAGACTGAACAAGTTCTTGGAAGCAGACAAGTCTCAGCATCCTATAACTTACTGCTGCCATTTCTTACTTGAATTTGAACAGTTCTGAAAAAGCACAGGGTTCCGTGTCTGATAACAAGTTGTGCCAACTGGCAGGATTTGGTGTCTTTTTCCCTGCAGTATGCAAGTCTGTTGTTGAAAAAAAAAAAAAAAAAAAAAGCGAGAACAAAACATAAAAGCTAAACAAAAGCATCTTTCACCGTGTGGTAAAGCAAGCTAGACCAGCAGGGTGATGCCGATTATTTTGTTTGTTTGTTTTACCTCCATAAGGAAAAAAAAAATAATTCTGTAGTCTAAATGCTACAACCGATCATAAAGCAGCACGTACACACAGTATTTTAAGTGTTGCAGTTCTGCAGTGACATTGAAACAAAGCTAAGCAGGAAGGACACACCAAAGAGTTTGGCTAAAACACAAACTGGATGCCTAGTGAGGCCCAACACGGTCTATAGATCATTTGGAGTTGTATGAGCGGGGCACCAGCTGTTCTGCTGTCACCACCACTGGTGTCCCACCTGTTAGTGCTGCTGCCTCCTGCTCTGCTGCCATCGTCTCTTTGCCTTGTGTCCTTTTCCAGTTGATCAGCTGAGCTTGTTCAGTCTGTATTAGCCAGTCGGTTCCTCCACTAGGTATTATAACCAAACCCATTACTTTTCTCTTAAAGAGCAGATATCTGTACTGCTATGAATATTAACAGAGCAGCCTGTCTGCAGTATTCTGTACAATAGATTGAAACAAAATAATTCTTCATTTCTGTCCATTCAAGTTCAAGAAATATTTTGCATGCCTCCAAGTGGAAGGAATTGTAAACAGATTTTTTACCAATGATTCTCAATTTGTACTGGGAGTTGTATACTCCCATAGCTGTTAAGGACAATTCATCCACCTCATGCTGACTTAGGTTTATGTCATCACTAAAGCTTGTTAGAGATACTGTTTGAAATACATACTCAACAGAAAACCTTCACTTCCTTTAAAACTGAAAACCATCAGAAATTAGGCAGAAATCTAATTATTAAAATAAATAAACTAAAACCAAACCAAACCAACCAACCAAAAAAACCAAAACCAAACCAAAAACCAAACAAACAAACCAAAAACCAAAGCAACAACCACAAAAAAACCTAACCCACAGTTACCAAAAACCAAACCCTGACAGTGTTGAAAAGATACATTGGGGTTTTTTCACTAGTCTCAGATTTTGATAATTTTGAAATTTTAGAGTTTTGTTGCAAAGTACAATAAAGGAAATATTATTTTTTAATTATTTTTTAATTCAATAAAGTACTATATTTGTTGTGTTTCTGGTTCTGCTCACAGTTTTAGTCAAGAAAATATTATTCTAAATGTATTAATAGAAACTGTGAAGTAGAAAGTCCAGAAATGACTACGTTACTAACTACATTTTGATAAATATTTTTAACATTTAGACAGATGTCCTGAGCTTTTGTTTTAATGGAATTGATGGCTAATAGACGTTAATGCTATTGTTAGAAATCTAGGTCTATATGTGTAGTATCAAAAAATATTTTTTGCCATCTGATTATTGTTTAGTGGCTTTGGACTATGTTGTGGAGTGCAATCCAGTTCATCCTGTTGAGCAGGTATCACAAAAAGCAAAATAACATCAAAATCCATTAGTAGCAGCATACAGTTAGTAGCTAGGATGGTGATTTTGGATATGGAAAGCTGTTGTCATTTCTGGACTCAAAATACTTGTGCTTGCTCTCATGGCTAGATGAATACTTCACACTACTCTCTAAGGCGAAATGTTTGGATTTAACATTTCTTTTTATTAAAAATGTCCTCTTCTCAGGGTGTCTTTTCCAGTCAAGATCCTACAAGCCTCTAAGGACTATTGTGTAGACACAGGACTGGAAAAAAATGAATTGTGAACGGCTGAATTAATCAAACCTTGCTTTCCATAGCAGGGTACTCTCTATAAGGGGCTTCCTAGAGCAGTAATGCCAGATCCTCCCTTATGATCTCTAATTTTCACATTTCTTCTCATTATCTCACATTCATCCTTCTCCTCTCTGCTGCTATGTCATCTGCTGTAACTCACTTTTTAGTCCAGGCTTGTTGCTGGTCAGTGAAATATAGGAAGATGTGAAGGCTCATTTTGGCACCTGCTCTGCCAACTGCCCAGTTGGTACGTATGTTGGTGTGCTGGCCAACTAGCTACCAACTTCAAGTAACATATTTCCCTCCATAGAATCATAGAATGGTTTTGGTCAGAAGGGACCTTAAAAATCAACTAGGTGCAACCCCCCTGCCACCAGCTGGGACACCTCCACTAGACCAGGTTGCTCAAAGCCCCCTCCAACCTGGCCTTGAACACTTCCAGGGATGGGGCATCCACAACCTCTCAGGGCAACCTATGCCAATGCCTCATGATAAATTACAGTGAAGAACTTCTTCCTAACATCTAATATAAATCTACCCTCTTTCAGTTTAAAGCCCATTTTCCTATCATTACATGCCCTTGGAAAAAGTCCCTCTCCAGCTTTATTGTAGGCCTCATTTAGGTGCTGGAAGGCTTCTTTAAGGTCTCCCTGGAATCTTCTCTTCTCCAGACTGAACAATCCCAACTCTCTCAGCTTTTCTTCATAGGGAAGGAAGGTGTTCCAACCCTCTGATCATCTCTGTGGCCTTCCTCTAGTTGCTCCAACAGGTTCATGTCCTTCTTACGTTGGGAGCCCCAGAGCTGAACTCACTACTCCAAGTGGGATATCATGAGAGCGGAGTAGAGGGGCAGAATCACTTCCCTCAACCTGCTAGCCATGCTTCTTTTGATGCAGCCCAGGATACAGTTGGCTTTCTGGGCTGTAAGCTCACCTGCTGGATCACATTGACCTTCTTGTCAACTCTAATTGGACTCTAATTTGGGTTACCATTCTCTTACCCAGACAATTTTTCATCACACTCCAGCTATTTAGTATCCTTGAGACCTTTTCTGTCTGTCAGATGGTTTTAAAATTGGCCAACAGATTAAAATGTATTTCAAAAAATGGGCAGAGTTACTGTAATGAGCCTCATTTCCTCAGAAAAAAACAGTCTAGAAACAAAAGCCTTTCTGGTCAAGACTATGGTCCTGTTCTATTTTACTCTGTTATCTACAACAGCTAGTAATATTGGTATTGTGTAACTATAGCATGTTATTATCCACACATAAACCCTTCAGGGTGATTTCTGCAGTGACATGTAGCTTGTTTCCCAAGAATGAGTTTCACATGTTGCTGTGGTTTGTCTTTGTTCTTGGTTATTTAATCTCAGCTACTTGGTAGGCTGAAAACTGAAAGACAGACACTCCCACAATCTCTGTACTGGTTTGTATGAGTTGTCTCCCTTTTTCTTATGAGTACTGATGGAGGGTAAGCCATTGATGGCTTCTTCTCAGTGTCTGCTTTTTCCCGACAGACACTACTAGCACCTTAGGAATGGTGACATATGTTTGGGTACTCAGGATCAAGTTTAGCCCTTTAGACATAAACTGATATTAATACTGACTGTACTATGGAGTTTTTCTACCAGGCGCATACTGAGACTCATTCAGTCACATATCTTACAGCAGCCAAATTTTTTTTAAAAAATAATACATCTGAGTTGTATTTGCCCTTTCTGTACCTCTAATCAATTCTTTATGTATCATGCAGTGAGTACATCTTTTCACATGGCCTTCATTTATTTTTGATTGGTCATTCATTGACATTATCCTTGTGCTAAGTTGTGGTCTTGCAAATACCTGTGTAAGACACTTGGTGGACTGCAGGCATGGTATTCATTAGTCTGTTTCAAGCCATATTCTCTAGCATTCCTCTCTTCGGTTGCACAGCTACAGTTGTTATATTCCTTATCTTTTAGTCCTTGAAAGTTCTGTTTGGGAAGCTATATGTGGCTACAAGTCAAGCTTTCAAAAGGTTAAAAGTTGAGGAGACAAATACCTCCTACAATTTATTAATGAAAATTCGGTAAAACAAGGATCTTGGGGAGAACTTCTTGATCATCTGAGATTTTATCTACTTCATAGACCTCTGAAAGCACTTGCAATTCAGTGTATTTTCTTGACTACAGGTTACAACAGCTTTAATTAGATAACAGGCTTCATAATGTTCTGAGGCTTATTTGTCAATTTTTTTTCCTTGCTCTTGAAAGGCAGTGTATCTACATTTGTTATTTATGTCAGTCACTTCCACTGAAGTTCTATCACTACTGTTTATGAATACTATTTGTGGTTAAAAAAAAAAAAAAAATGTTTAATACTGAAACCTGCCAAAAATTGATGTAGACTCTAGAGAGATTCTCAGAATAAAACCCATGAATATTAGCACATGCAATTAGACTAAAGGGATACCTAAAACTGAAAAAAACATGTTCCACTGGAACAGATTTTATTGCCGCTAACCCATACAGTGCAAATTATATTATGGATAGACACTTCACAGGATCACAGGATGTTTTCAGTCTGAGAACTTAAATTTCCCTCTCTTCAAATATATACTAGCTTGCTTATTTACAGTATATAAATACTGTGAAGAAAACACAGGACCCCCTATTTCCTCCCCGCCTCCCTTTTGGAAAAAGTGGAAATTTTGTCATTGTTATTTTGCAGCCAAGCTTCTGTCTCATATACAGATCAGATGACTTCTCAGATGCTGTAGGGAGGGTCAGCACCACCTAGAGATTAAATCTTGCTGTCTTGAATCATGATTTACTGACTTAAATTTTTTGTTTATCCTCTCTCCCTTCTACAAGGCACTATAAAGACAAGCAAGAGTTACTGTCCAGTTTTAGAAGAATATAATCTGAAACACAGAAAAACCTTCACCCTTCTGAAGGTGAATCTGCCTCAATTTAGGTATTCCATGTTGTATCAGCTTTAAGAGGTAGACAGCATCTGTATGTCAAAATATAGGCTCTAGGGAAGCATGAGTGCTCAGAAAACAAAAAATTAAGATCTTCAGAAGCTAACAGTGAACCTAATTCTAATCACTTAAGAGATATTAGATAACCAGCTCCTTCCAGCTGTTTTGAGAAGCTGAACAGCACACCTAAAGAAATAAAAACTTGTATTCAGGTGGTGGGTGGGGTCAGAATAAAAAAAAGGACCCTGAGAATTAACACCAGATGATGTCAAGTATGGAAATTGGGTGAAGATATAAGAAAGCTGGTTTTCCTTCAGTCTCCTATAATGTCAATAGAGAGTACACCTTCAGAGGGTGGTTTCAAAGACGTTTTGCAAAAGCTCATCTTTCTTCATATAGAGCCATGAACAAACTGCTTCCTAATCTAGGCACATAAAAGTTAGGAGCATAAAGGTAGGTTTGATGTAAATAGTCCTTCTGCTTTCAAGCTCTAGAGCCAATCAGCACTGTAGCAATAGGTGCATTTCTGGGAGATCTGGGGAAAAAAATTCTGCCTCTCATTATCATAAAAGTTAGTTCTGATGTGCCCCTTGTTGCAGACAAGAGGGAACCAGTTAAGGTTTTAAATCCTGAAGGTGTCTTTTTCAAAATCAAGATCTGTATAATTTAAGGAGGACTAGAAACACACGGAGAAGGGTCATGGACCTTACCTAGCTGACATAACACTGTGAGAATTTTAAAGAGAATCGATAAAGTGTTTTGAAAATGCAAAACCACACAAGTGTGTAGTAGCAGAATATCCAAGAAGGTTGTAACTTCAAAACTTAGTCTTGCATGAATTTTTGCTAAAGATTTAGTTTGCAAAGGCAAGGTTGAAGCAGGGTCATACTTAAATAGATGATCCAAGGGAGTCTTGCTATGATTATGCCATATTATCAAAGATGAGGTACTGGTTGTTCCCAATGGAAAGAGCAGTGTGATTGGTGATATTGCCCCATTCTGTTGCATGAAAATTCTTCATGACAAAATGTTGGCATTTTTTAAAGGTATCCAGTTATAAGTCAATCTAAATGTCTTTGAACCTAAGGCCAGCTGTGGCATCAGCCCTTGCTCATTAGAAACTCATCACATTTTCCTTGTTGCTTTATCGGTTTTGTTTTCATCTGCAGAGACTTCACTGCTCTTAATTATGAAAATCCAGAAACTGACTTTCTGAAAGTGCTCTATCAAATGCTGATACAGATTTATTTCTGTGCCAGCACTACATGTATATTTCTTATACGCATTGAACATGGGTGCACTGCATTGTATGTACATCAGTACTTTTTTTTTACTGGGTTTCCTCTAGCAGCTTCTGCAAAGATGGTAGACAGGAGTCTTGTGTAATACTGGCTTGCAAAGCAGTGACAGTAATGCTCCCCTCGATAAAATCCTCTACTTGTTCATCTTCCACTGAATTTATAGCCACTCCTTAAAGCAAGAGGAGCAGGTATAGTCTGAATTTCACCAGTGTGCACTGAAAGAACGGTAAGCCCTTGGCACGCTGTTCAATACTGCCTCCACTTTTTGTCTGCTCCCATTTGGTACACTAACTGGAGCATTTGCTTTAGGAAAGGATTTTTAGAAAAATGTCTACAAATCTGATCTAAAACTAATTAGTTAGTTAGAGGCAATGAACTGTAATTTAAATTGAACTTAATTGTGATTTTGACGTACTGATTTAAATACACGTGTCTTTGTCTCCCTCGAAATTCACTTCTTGTAGAGGTTTATTACTGTGACATTGAGGTGTTTATGGTGCTCTGAAGTGCTTCAGAGGAAATGGAGAGTGTTTTAATACTGCTGATTTACTCTTTCAGGTCTGCAGTAATTTCCTTACTACCTAATTATAAGGTTTGGTTTAATTTAGTCTACACATAATGTTTACTGATGCACATATGGTGCCATATTTCAGGAAACTATACCCCTATCAGGTACTTTTGTGTAAGGCCAGTGTGTAACATTTTCATCCAATGAAGGAAACTTTGATCTGCAATGTAATACCCATGATGGATTATTTTTCTCTGGCAAAATCCAAAGAGGGTAGTAGCTACAGCTGCTTTTGCTTTTTAAAATAGGGACTTGGATTTTACCTTATTTATTTATTTATTTATTTATTTATTTATTTTTCAATGAAGTTGAGAGCAAAGAGTTTTTTGCCTTCCAAAGTGTTTTGTAAGGAACTATGAGGCAAAAGTCGGTGACAGCTTTATTGTATTAGAGTAGATTACTACACATAGTTTGTCTATTATTTCTCAAATAATGAGTCTTCACAGAAGCTCACTTATTTCAACAAATCTCTGTACTCTCTAGGAACTTTAGAAGATACCTATCTCTCTAATCACTGTAGAGAAAAAAAGTATGGAGTTTTTAAAACTGTTTTTAATGACAGACACTGTAAATGTGTGAGAAGATCAAAGGAAGTGTATAACGTTACTCAAAAAAAACCCTAAACCAGCCAACCAACAAAATTATTCCAAGAAATTTCCATTGATGATAGTTTTACATAAAGAAGCTTTCACTGTTCTGTAATGTCAGCTAGAGAATGACCTGTAGTCACATCAGCTAAAGAAACTTATACAATCTTGGGTTCATAAAGACAGCTTAAAATTTTGATGTTCATTATCAGTAACACAGTAGCATGAGGTAGGGAGTGCTAAAAATGTAGGGCAAAACAGAGTCTTTCTCCAAAGCCTTCTATAATTCTGTCCTAATGGATATATGAAAATGGCAAAGTAGGTAGAATTTAATTTCAAAATGGGATTTCAACATTGCATTTGTTTCTTAATTGGCATTAATTTTGTTTAGGAACAATATTTCTAAAATGTTATAAAATGTCTTCAATGTTACTTGTTATTAAGCAACCAGAAATATAAAATGTTTTGTTTTCAGTTTTTGCTTTGTAGAAGTTGCTGCAGAGGAGGAAAAAAACAAAATAAAACTAAAACAAGATTAAAATCAACAAAATTCCTAACAATACAAAACAAACACAAGGAAAAAAACCAAAACAGTCAGTGATCTCACCTCAGTAAGGACTTTTTTGAAATATATGGATGATAATTGATAGTATCAGATACCAATCATCTCTGTCCATGGGGCAGGATTGGCTTGTGACTTTGAGTGACTCTTGGAAAGGATGATGAGAAATCTATTTTTTGCAGAACACGATCAATTTTTAATCTTGTTTCAGACATTGTCTGGAACTTCATTAGATAGGTCTACCAAAGAGCTGTAATCAGCTTCCATTGGGGCTAAATCTCTAGGTCTTAGAGAAGCTGATGAAAATATTTTGAATGTCAGCCTGCTTATACAGCTCAGGTAGGTGGGAATGCAAATGTGACATGTGTAGCACTTTGTTAACCCTTTAAAGCTTATTGGATCTAATTGCTTTTAAGTGAAGTTACTGTGCATGCTTATCATGGTATGGATAACATCATAAAGTGTTTTCATAGACAGCTTCCTTCCCATTTGTGACTAAATAACTATTTAACCTCCTTAAAATAGTTTTGTCCCAAATTATTTTTTTTAATTTACTGTATTTATAAAAAGCCATAAAGCTCCAAAGCAACTCAACTTCATCTAAACATTATTTCAGTGGAGCCTGAGACTGTACTTGAAGATACACAATGTTTTGTGATTCTCGGTTTAATCTATGGATATTTAATCTATGATTTTTATTCTTCCTTATCACCCTTCTCTTTGTCACACCTCTTTTGCATCAGACCCTCTAGGCTTACCGTCTTGGTGATATTTTTGACACTTTACAGTCCTCAATTTTTCACAAGGCTATTGTTCAAAGTCCTATCCCTTTTCTTCTCTGTGTGGGTAAACTCCCCCAGTCTTTACCTTCTTTGTTCTTACATATAATGTCCTTCCATTTTCTCCTTGTCACAGCTGTGCCCTCTCAGGTCATACAGAATGCAGAAGTTAATCACTGTCTTTCACTTCTGGATTATTTTGTCTTCACTAAATCTTTCTCCTGACTCTTCAGTCCCTTCCTGTATTTCTGTCCTCCTGTTTTTCCAGCTTTTTTTTTTGATGGTAAGCTCTGTACTGTCCTCTGCCTTTTAATGCTCTCTATCATTCTTTATTGATAGAAATAATAAATATTTTATACTATCCCAGTGCTCCAATCAGTATTGGGATTTTATTCTACGGAGACATGAAACAAGACAGAGCTGTTGCCCTGGTAGTACTCATGTTTGTGGCATATGTGGATGTCAGTCCCCCAAGTTTATGAATTTTTCTCTGATTTTATGTAACTGCACTAAGGTTGTTAGCAAGCCTGAGGCTTGCTCTTGAAAATAAAATGGGGTTTTTTTGAAAAGGCAATATAAAATTTTAAGGCACAAAATTTTTAAATTCCCACTCCTCCCCTTCCCCCCCCCCAAATTTGCTTTCCTTTAGTAGTTTCATCCCCATTCTTTTCCTGACTAGGGAAGTTTGCTTTTAGAGGGAACAAAGCTCACACAGAGAAAAATATATGAAGAAGTATGGTTAGTCTTTGAAATGGTGTTTTTTCCTGAGGTTTTTATCTTAGGCTCAAATCCTAAATATTTTTAATGTAGTGTATTCCAGATATCTGTAGTGTGGGTGTCCAAATGTGATACATGCTTTAAAAGTTAATCTTTTTAGTGCTTAATCTATCAAGACATAATTGATGTCATTAGCATACTTATCCCCCAGCCTAACATTTTTTTTGGTCACATCTTCATGGATTGTAGTGTGCAGAATTGACTGAGACTTTTTCTTTAGCACTGTACTGCAGTACCTTGTAATGGTCACTGCCTTATTTTCCAGAACTCAATTTCACAACATATTGGAGGAGATATACTTTAACTGCTGTGGAGAAAGCTTTATTTTCATCTCTTTCAATTAAATTAATACCTGTTTGGGAGTGCTCTGCAGCTGCAGACTACAGTTGGGTTCAGCCTGTAGTGCACAATAAATGGAAAATGGTGAATAAGGTGCTCCTTGGTAAACTTTTGTTACAGGTAACTTTATACTGCCAGTTTTTATACAATTTAACAATCTGTTAGAGTCATTAATCTCCTGCTGTGACTTTACCTTCCAGTGTCAGGATTAGACATTTAATTCTCTACTAGACTGTAAATAGCACTGAGACATTTTTGTTCTAAAATTGTTGTATAGCCGTGGAAAACATCATTTCAGTGGGCAGTTTAACCTCTTTGAGCTCAATTATAGCTGTGAACTGACAATGATAAACCAGCCCTAAATAGTGCCTAGAACAGTAGAACATGATGCTATCAAAACCAGCAACTGACTTTGTGCACCATAAACTGACTAAATTGACTGAACTAGAAAGACATAAAGTCTGCCTTGTGGTACACCATTCACACTTTTAAAAATATTTGTGCATCTTGACGTTTTCCTTTTATACGTTTGGGCTGGTCTGGCAAACCTATTATTCTTTTAGCTATATGTTAATTGATAACATTTCCTCTGTGACAAAATGAATTAAGCAAGACATTTATTTAAAGTGTTTTCTCCTCTAAAAAAGGGAGTTTTATATGGTGGAAGTTACTTTGAAGTCACCTCTAACTTAAAAATTCAATGGGGAAAAAAAAAAACCCTAAAACATTGTCTTATGAGTAATAGTTTTGTGTCATAATATTTACATCAGAATGCAGCGTAAACTAAGTAATTGCAAGCACATTTGTTAATGTACGTACGAGCACAAGATTATGCTGGTTTTAAAATAAATCTTGATGTGGTTTTGCCACATGTTGTATGACCATTGAAATTCAAGTCATAGGGTTCTCCCATTCCCTTCTGAATTGATGTTGGTTGTATAAAACAGTGAAATATTTGGTTGCATGAGCAATCACTTTGCCTGGACTTTGTGGCAGTATGCAGAAGAACTTACAAGATTAGTTTTCCAGTAGTTATTTACCTTGATAAATAGCCCTAATTGGATTGAATAAACTGGTAATGCTGAGCTAATACTTTTAAATGTCTTGCCTTGTGCAATTAATATTACTTTGTCACGTATCCATTTCAGCTATTGGATGAATGTCTTCTGTTCATACACCCATCACACCTAACAAATGATTTTGTCAAGTCATTCTTTATAGCCTGTGGTGATGGATAGCAAAATTTGTGGTCTCCTGCATATATAAAAACCGTTAACTGTACCTTTCAACTTCAATGCAAGGGCGTCCTAAAACTCAGATAACCAATTTCTAAAGAAATTATAACGCATGTTTATGTGAGGGGTTTGAAATATGCTACTGACATCTATGATTAACACAGCATAGGAAAATAGATTTTGATAATTTTATATTTATCAAACCTGTGACAGTCAGAATTCTTTCTTTTTTTTTTTTTTTTCAGCTGCTGCAACTCTGAACTGCAGAAGGCAGTATGCAGTTACCATTAGAAACAAGAGATCAATTTTATTCATTCTTTTTTATTCAGCTGTAACTCTACTGTATATTTACAATGGCAAACCTCAAATGGCTGGTTAGCTGATGCTCTTACTGTCCTTTTTATGGATTTCTAGTATGTAGTTGTAGACTGAAGATATTTAATACCGATGAAAATAAGCTGCTTACTTAAACACCCTGAGACTTTTCTTACAGTTCCATAGGGCATATTGTTATCATCAAATCTATAATACCACATTAACCTTGATTAAAAATTGAATTTCTTGTTCATTGAACACAACACTTTGAAACGGATACATCCTTATGGAACAATATAAACACAAAAATGTCAGTATTCATTTAACATTGAAAGCAGTTTTTTTCAGTTCAGCGGACAGCAGGTTTTCTTGATAATGGCATTGAACTTGAGCACGTGGATTTTTTGTTTTAAGGATTTTCCTTGAGAATGAGATGGAAACCATATGGGATTTTGGAAACCATTGTGTGTTCTCTTGGAAATGCTACCATTTGGCCTATTTTGTCTTAATGGACTTCAAAAAGTTTAACTGTACTGCCAACTATATCCTGAGTTGCATCAAAAGAAGTTTGGCCAACAGGTTGAGGGGAGTGATTCTGCCCCTCTACTCTGCTCTCATGAGACCCCATATGGAATAATGTCCCAAAACAAGAAGGATATGTGTCCGTTCCTGCGGGTCCAGAGGAGGGCTACAAAGATGATCAGAGGGCTGGAGCACCTCTCCTACAACGACAGGCTGGGAGAGTTGGGGTTGTTCAATGTGGAGAAGAGAAGGCTCTGGGGAGACCTTATCATGGCCTACCAGTACCTGAAGGGTGTCTGCAAGAAAGCTGGGGAGGGACTTTGTAAAGAGTCTTGTAGTGATAGGATAAGGGCTAATGGTTTGAAACTGGAAGAGGGGAGATTTAGATTAGAAATTAGGAAGAAGTTCCTCACTCTGAGGGTGGTGAGACACTTGAACACGTTGCCCGGGGAAGTTTTGGATGGTCCACCACTGGATGCGTTCAAATGCAAGTTGGACGGGGCCTTGAGCAACTGGGTCTGCTGGGAGGTGTCCTTGCCATAGCAGGGAGGTTGAAACTAGATGATCTTTGAGGTCCCTTCCAACTTAAGCCATTCTATGAAGTGTAGGTACTGAAGAAAGGAGCAGAGTTTCTCATGAAGTGTTGCAAGATGGACACCTGCAGAGTGTGAACTCCCTCTGGCAGTATCTCTCCCTTAATGCTGCCTGGAGATAAAACCCATCCTTCTGTATGGAAGGACTGATATACATAGGGATTGGAAATCTATCAGCTACGTAATGCAGAGTGCTATGCTGGTGTACTATTCCTAACTTTTTGGTGGTTTTTTTTGGGGGGGGGTTGTTTTTTGTTTTGTTTTGTTTTGTTTGGGGGAGAGGGTTTTTTTTTGTTTCATTTTTTGTTTGTTTGTTTGTGGGTTTTGGTTGGGTTTTTTTGCAATGCTTTGATTTATTTGAAGCAATATGAGTGTTTATCTTTGCATTGAGATGGTACCTGTGAGAACTATTTGTAGATCACATTGTATAAGGAGCCGTGCAGACCCAAAGGACAGTCTGAAAGAGCTTTCAGTATAAGAATAAAATAAGAGTCAGCAAGCGGTTATCAACAGATTGATGAGACAAAAAGAAGGAGTACAAAGTGGCAAAGTGATAGGTAGTAACAACCACACACCAGCTTCCTAACTGTTGGCAGGCCTTTTTGATAAGTTCTTTTTTTGTGTCTTCCCCCCCAATTTGTATGTATTACTGTGTTATCTATTCTGAGTATATTTAATCATTTTGGAAGTGGAAAAATTCTTTCCAGTTAGAATCTGAGTGGAATTAATTTTGAAAGGGAATTAAGAATTGCTACACTTAATGCATTGGCTGCTTTAGTTGAAATAGATATAAAAGGAGTACCTCATGCAAACATATATATGCTATTTTGCTTTGCTTGTTCTTACTGCACGACTCAGGGATTGAATAGAAATAGTCAGTTACCTTTCTCCTTATTCAAATAGAGCTGACAACAGCAAATGCATTTTGGATCACGTATTTACAATGCCTAACAATATACCAGTTTTCAGTATGATTGTGTGTTTTGATGACACCTTGTCTAGCTAGAATTTTCTTGTCTGGGTTGCAAAATAGAGCAAATTATCTTTCCTGATGTTTCATCTAACTAAAAATGCATTATTTAGGGAGACTAATGGCTAGTCAGACCTACAGGCTGAATAGCTCTCAGTGTGTTGTGTTTTGAGTTCCCAGTTTTTAATTCTTAACATTCAAAAAGGTGGAGAAAACATGCTAAAAATGTTTCTGATCCATACTCCTATAGATTAATTAAGTTTCCAGGAAGAATTACTTAAGATTTCAGACATCTTTCTGGCTGTCTTTCAAATTTCAGTGAAGTTTGATGTTAATTAGTGGTTATTAGTAAGGTAGACAAGAAGTTACTGACATCATTCTTACAGTAATAATTGCTTCAAACAGATGGTTTTTTATGAAATAGCAGGTGTTTAATCTTCAGTAGCTTGTATGGTGTGGGTTTTTGCCTTTGAAATAAATTGTAGTATGTTTTCTAATCCACCTGGAACATGTTTAGAATGGTTTTCTCTTTATACCTATTGGATATATATTTGAAAGAATATGAAGCACAAGGCATGTGCTAAATGAAATACTCATTATTGCATAGAATACTATTCAGTGCAGTAATTAGAGAAGGCTTAGAAATATTCAGGCTAATATTTTTAATGGTTGCTTGATGTTAAGCTCCTTAATCCATATTTGGCTTTTAAGTGAGCTGAACTGTTTTTTTAAAGTAGTGTGCAGCTCTCAGTTCTCATCCATTTGCAAAGTATTCTGTCGGTAAACACCATTGTCCTATACAGATATATTCAGTCCAACAGGATTAAATGTGTATCAGTATGAATCTCAGGAGGGTTTTGCAGAGCCTAGGCCCTGAAGTGTTTGATATTTGTATGCTTGCTGCAATTACATAACTTGGAGGAAAGAAAGAAAAAAGCCCAAACTCCCATAGAGTGCTCTGAGCTGCAACACATCAGTGTTTAAATATAAGTAGGCAATGAATACAGCAGGAATATATATTGATAATTCTCCTTTTATTTACTGATGTGCTCTCTTTTGTCACAGCTACGGAAGGCAGTAATGGATCATATATCAGATTCATTCCTGGAGACCAATGTCCCATTGCTGGTTCTTATCGAAGCCGCAAAAAGTGGTAATGAGAAAGAAGTGAAGGAGTATGCTCAGGTCTTCCGTGAACATGCCAACAAGTTAGTTGAGGTAAGTGACTTTATTGACACAGCTAGATTTTCATTTTGCCTCTCTAGAAACAGAAAAGAAAATTTATATACTGGCTGAAATTTTACAGGTAGTATTTCTGTAATACAAGTTTCAGTTTTGGTCAGCTTTATCCCAGTGATTGCCCAGCAAACGTCTGGATGACTGTCAGAGAGGAACATGTGCTGTATTTTAATAGTTCATTAAAGCAATTGAGCATGTTAAAATGGTATTTCCAGTAGTTTGTCAGAAGTTGTGAGCAATAAGAAGTAAATTTCAGTTCAGCTTTGCTAACAGTATGATGGATTTTAATCTCTCTAAGTAAAAAGCCAAATAGGCTTCACAGTGCTATATCTGGTATTAGTCAAAGGCTGCTCTAGACTTAAGAGCTCGTTGGTCTGCACTAACATAGGCAAAAGGAGGCAGAGCCTCAAGACCATATTTACTCCTGAAAGGTCTCTATTACATATGTATTTAGTACCTTTCTGAAGAGACATACTGTGTAAAGTCAACAAATGATAATGTGAATTCTTCAGGGATGATAGTGAAATAGCTGTGCTCTACCATGAGGAGTATAAAACATAATGATTGAAACCTGGATGCTCATTGAATGGACTTTTAATAAAGAAATTATAATGTTCATCTCAGTTTGCCCTTTAACAGACCAAGAACTATGAATAAGACTTGTATTTCTTGAAGACAAATATAACTCGGTGATTTGTGTGGTATTATTATCTGTCATTAGTGATTTCTCTGAACTAGCATGATTTTGAAGAATATCTAGCCCCTTTGCAACATCCTTTCTCTAGCCATGCCAAGAGTTCTTCAGCAGAGGAAGATGCTGTTAGGGAACTACTGATTTGACAAGAATTGAACTGTACCTTTGAAAGGTGCCTATTCTTAAGAAGCATCGTCCTAATTCTCTAATACCCGAGCTGAAGGAAGGAGTAAGGCTTTCTTGGCTACTCTTGTCCAAATCTAGACAGTTCCCTGATAAAATATGTGTATAGGGGGCTATATTTAGTGAGAGTAATGTGCTATTATTTTTGCACACCTCACTCTTCCCATGGACTCAACAGAGAGTCAAGGTACTTAATTCAGGGTCTGGGAGTCAGGTGTTCACTATAGTACTTAACTTGTAGGCACCTAAAGGTAGATCCCAGGGTTTAAAAGCTTTGGGTGGATTCTGCACAGCGCTGAATACAGTAAGGTTTATTACTGTTATCTGCAAGGGGAGCACAGGATTGTCAGCAGTTTTGAGTCCTAACCCCTCTGGTTTATGAAAAGATTTGTTATTGTTGCCTGGCGACTGGAGCTGGAGCAATGAGAAAGGAAATGGCCCGTAGGTATATAAAAACAAAACAAAACAAAAAAGGCAACAACCAAACAAACAGAAAACCCCTCTACAATATTCATAGTTATATTGTAGTGGAAGTCAGATAAATAATATGCAATGAACATATGTGGTTAGTATTATAGCACTTTCCTGCTCCACAGATTTGCAACAAATTGTTGCAATTACAGGTCTAATACCATTATTAAAAAGATGAAAATAACTGAATAGATGTTTTATAAAAGTTTATAAGAGGTATGATGTAAAAGGAGGAAAAATACCTTTTAAAGCCCATAGTTAAACCATTCCCCTGCCACCCCCCCAAAAAACAAACCAAAACCCCAAATCCCTCAAAAACACCTCCAAAACCCCCATTTTCAACCAGAAGAAACTCAATGAGAGTAGTGATAGTTATCTAGTTCTGGTTTTACAAGCTTAACGTTACATTAGAGTTGTACATTAGACCAAACTAGGATTTGATTACTGTTTTTGAATGTTATGTGGTCATCTTTAGGTACCCCACCAATAAAACAGTGATGATAGTAACAACAGATGACCTTGACCTAATATTTTTATTTCATTTAGGTTGTTCCAAACTATTAGAAGCAGATCCTGAATTGATTCTTATATAAGTCTGATGTCTGGTACTAGCCTGTGGGTTGATCCTTACCCTTTTCGAAGGATGGGTTCTTTTAGATGGATCTTAGCCTTTTGCTTTTAAGGATTCTTTTGCTTTAAGGATTCTTTGTGGTTTGGGTAATAAAGTATCTTGAGGAAATTAATTTCTAATTTCTTTTGAAACTCAAGTTTCAGCTTCATCAGACTGCACAAGAAAATAAATATTTGGCATAGATATATATGTTCCTTGTACAATAGGTTTTTGCACCTAAAATAGTTTCATCATTTTTACTTAATGATGCACAATGGTGTCTTAGCAGATGGGCTTCTGTGGTTTTGTGGGTCAAGTATTTTGCAAATAGTAAAATGTAGTTTAAAGATGAGACATAATCAAGTGACTATGAAATGTAAGATCCTTTCCCAGGCACAGGGCCAGAATTGCTTGCTAATATATGCAAACACGGTTCCACTGAAGTATGTGGAGTTGCACTTGCTTATGTTAAAGGAATTTGGCACTGCAAATCCAATACTGTGAAAACTCTGTAGTATTAATCATTAATTTTAAAATCAGAATCTGAATTTCTTGGGTGTCTTGCCAAGCTCAATAGAAAGCCTATCAAAAGGTCAGGAAAAATAACCCATGTTTTAATACTTCTTTACGTAAATGCTACATTTTACCATTCTGAGGAAAAAAATAAATTGCATTTCTTTATATTTGATGAATACAAATGGCAAAATTTTCTTTGCATAGTCAGTTCAATTTCAAAAATATATGTTGTAAGAGTAAGGTTTATGGAAGTTAACTTTCTTTTCTAGTTCATACTGCAGAACACTTAAATCTTCTCTTAAGAGCTTTTTTCATTATTTATGTATTTTCTCTTCCCCACCCCTTACTGTAACATTTTGTCTTTTGCTTTTCACTTCACTTACTATGATACACCATCTTCAAGAACAATAACCACAAAGATGAATTATCATTTTTCTAGACATTTACTACCGACCAGTTTTGTATATGGCTTATGTTGGAAATCCAGAGTAAGGTGTCATGCCACGAAATTTGAGACTCTCTGTGATACCTATGTTTAGAAGCCTTCTCGTCTCAGACTCCCTCCAGAGTCCAAAAAGACAGAGCATCTCAAGAATGACTCAGCTTAATTATAGTGTAAATCACCCAAAATTACTCAAATTGTCAAATACTTGAGGTAAAAAAAAACAAAATTCATAAAATAAAACAGAATTTAGATGGTACCTTTCCAGGCTTGGATGGCTACTTCCTTTTCTTCAAATCATATTTCAACAATCATATCTCAACTGTTCTGGATTCTGAAAGTGAAGTTATAGAAGTGATGGTGCCTTTCCAGGTCATGATCTTTACCTCATAAATCCCTTTAATGTTTTTAAAAAATGTATCTCTAATGATAGAAAGTCAGTAAATGCCTGAATTTTATTTTCAGCTTCAAATGTGACCTTGGGAAGTCATTTAACTTCTGTATCCAGGCACCTTCATTTGTAGTATAAGGATAATGATAGATAATTCTAATACCTACCACAGAAAGGCTCTTGACTGATAAATCAGCACAGATGTATTCAATGCATCTATTAAAGGACCGTGTGGCAGCTAATTAATTAGTTTTTATTAATCTGTTTAGTAAAGTTTCCTTGGTTTAACTGTTAGTCCTCTGGACTGTTTCTTGCAAAATTAAATTATTAAATCCAACCAGTTTTCCTGAGAGATGAAATTCAGCATGCAGTAAACTCTTAAGAGCCATGATAGCAATCTAGTTGTTTTCAACAGGAAACATAAACATGTTTGAAGTTTACTTAAGAACTGTGAAAGTTCAGATTATAGACCATTCTAGTTAAATTAGTCTTTCCATCCTCAGGATGGAGAAAAGTCCGAGAGAGTAGTTCTAATGATTTAAGTTTTGAAGAATTTTAATATTTTTATAGAAAGACTTCACTGTTTGGTCATCAGTGAACATTTACAAGAGTTAAATCCAGCTGCACCCAGTTTCTAGCTTGAAACTTATTTCCAATTAAATTGGAATGAAGGGGAATTTTGTTCTTCAGCATGAACTGAGGCAGCACAGAATTTGAAACATCTAAAAGTAATATTTTGAAAAGTGCTTTACCAATTTTGCATGAATTATTTTTTATGAAGAATTTTGTGCAGCCTACATGTATCTATTGGTTCCAGCTCAGACAAATTCAAGGATTTCTGGAGACACCCAAAATAATCAAAGTTACCTGCTAAGAACACTTGGCTAGTGGTATAATTGTGTTAGGCAATGGTTTATGATGATTAACATTTGAGATAGTGCAAGCAAATCAATAGTATCACAAGGTTGTATAGCAATTTGTAGCAGATGAAAGCTAACAGCAGCATTTCTGGTTTTGTTTTATAGTCTTTGTCCATTAGGCTTACAGGAGTCTATTAACTCTCTCCTGACCATGTAAATGCCACTTTGAAGAGGATAATGGGGTAACTTTTGAGAGTTTAGGGGTTTGGTTTTATTTTTTACAGAATCAAGGGGAAAAAAGGTAGTGTTTGAACTTCTTTATAAGGCATGATGCAGGCTACGCTTCATTTTCCAAGAACTGTATTATTTGTAGCTCCCTAATTCAGATTGATTTTATGTTTTCCTCATCATAAATGTGGGAACAGGCTTGCACACTGAAGACAGGAGGGGAAAAAACACTGCCAGTGTGCACAGTACACAAAACAAGCAATTGGACCTGCTCAGTACCCCCTGCTTACTTGATTTGGTAATGAGAGGAGAGGGGAAAAAGTGTGAAAATAAATTTTAAGATCGATGGAGCTCTGGCATTTTACAGTGTGGCACTTCAGCTCACTCTCAGGAGGTACTAGTGATCTTCATATGGAATATATAATGGTTTGTCCTTTTGTAATATTGGAGAAGTTCATGAACTGAGTTGGATTTTTATTTAACAGACAAAAGCCAGACTAACAAGCCTAAGAGGAAAAAAATTGGCTTGGTTATTTCTGCAACTTTAGTTCAAGGAACAAGGAGTGTTCCTACTGATATATTTCACAAATACTGTTCATACTTGCAGTGTTCTATTCTTTTTTATTTAGGTGCACAACACTGCATTATCAGAGTACACGACTAGTTGTTTGCTTCTGGTAATGAAGAGAAAGTGTCAATATTCTTTCATGGCTTCTGTATGCAACTTCCATTATGAAAAATGTATACATCCCTGGGTTTCCTCTTACAGACTGATGAGATTTTATTCTTGTGTTTTTCTTATAGCTGACATTAAGCTAGGTAAGAAATAATATTTAGAAGTTAGTAATCCTTTGTTCTAATCAAGGAGTGTTAAGAAGGTCATAGATTAGTTTAATTCAAGTCCTTCAAATTGAGAGATTTTATTTGAAATTAAAGCTGTGGGCTACCTCTGTGTCCTAGTGTTTCATCTGCTCATTTTATTTTTAATTTCCTTCTCAGTCCTTTCTTCCCTGCTTGGGCAACAGATGTTCTTAATTCCTAGGAAACATCATGAGTATATATATTGACAATAGCTAAAACCACGAGTCCAATTATCTGCAATGAGAACATGAGAAGCTTGAACTCTTTGCATTTATTTCTTCTGAGTCCCTGCTGCAGCCAGATCTACTTAGTCCACCTTGGAGATGTATATGTCCTTGAGGCAAAGTGAATTCAGTCTTTCAGGATAAAACTTTCTGGTAATGCTGTCACTGGTGAACTCTTACGCTGGCTTTTTTTACTTACATTAGCCACTGGATATTGGTAGTCCACAGGGATCTATGCCAGTTTCATCTTCTGGTTTCTAGATTAACACTGAAATAAAATCAAATTGCCTTATAGAGAATGTAAGCCACAGAAATAACTGCTGCTTTGTGATTTTTTTGAGCCTCTTGTGTACCTGTCCCTGAAGAAGATAGGTTATTAAAGGAGTTAAATAATTAATGTCTACATTTTCAAGACTGCTTTTTCCAAAAGCCATCTCTGCCTTCAGGCAACATGGGTCCATCTTCAAGGTTTACAAAGTCTGCTGTAAGAACAAGCAGTTGCAGATCCTGCCTGTGATCTGCAGGCTGCATTGTTAACATGGAAACATGGGTGAAATGAAACAATATGGTCAATGCAGAACTTGGCTACAGCAGATGCTGAAGGCCCTGGATGCTGATCCCTATCAGGTTTCTGGTGTAACCCAAGAATCAAGGATGGCTGAAGGGGGAGGAGCTTCCATATCTCACAGCTGCTTTGGTAATATAGTTCTCTTTCCAAAATTACTTCCCACTAACAAAAACCCAGTAAAAAGACACAGCAGAATCTGTGACTTAAGCATTACCTTGAGTAATCATCTTCTATTCATTTGTCCCTTTCCTTTTTTTTTAGGTTGCTGAGCTTCTACCTCTCTTAGCAACACAAAAAAAGATTGAATTTTATTTGTTCACATGTATTTCTGTAGTGTTACATGAAGTTAGCAACCTGTGGGTAATGATAATTCTTTTTTTTTTTTCTTCCCAGTTGGTTCTGGTATCTGATTTCCTATAGGTTATCCTTCATTAGCAAGTGACTGCATTATGTGGTTTTACATATTGGAAGAAAAAATGCCAAAGGATTTTCTACAAATTAAAATGTGCTTTGGCCATTTCTCCCCTTCTTTTGCTGTAATTCTTTAACACTTCTTTTCTTTGTATACTCTATTTATTATTTTAATGAGAAAAACCTGCTTTTCTCCTTGGGAAATTACTAGGAATAAATTTTTCTGCAATATTTTCCAGTTAGCTAATTTTTTCTTTTTTTAAGTTAATTAACTTTTAACCATGCTTATTTACGGGCTCTGTAAAAGAGATGAAATCCAATTACTCCCTTTTTAATCACTGAGTAATTTTTAAAAAATATTTTTCTAGTGAATAACACCTGCTTAGCTAGGGAATCATTTCTCCTGTCTGATCGCACTACTGTGCTATGTGATTCATATGGTACATTTTCCCAAAATAATGAGTCCTACTAACTCTAGTATCCATTTATGTCTAGTATCTCATACAATCCGATCACACAGCAGCCTATGTGATTTTTAAAACTTTAATAATGCAGTCGAGAGGTCTGGGTTCCATTTTAATTAATTGATTACATAAATTATGAATTTTGCTCCTCCTCACTAGTTGTTTGAGTTTGTAACCTTAGTATGATAAGATGCTATATAGCATCTAGGCTGAAAATCATCCTCTCATCCTTCCAAGGAAGGAGTGCTTTGGAGGCAGTGAATATGTGAACCTATTAGTGGAGAGGGCCCTCTGGAACCTAAATGTCCTTTTACTTTGAACTTAAACACTTCTGATAGACATTATTTTCATTTACAGACATTCTAAGTAAGTGAAAGCCTCTGTGACAGATAGAAGCCTTTCTTAATTGCTCTCTCATCAATGAGCGAAGTAAAACTGCTTAGCAAAGGCATTACTCTCAAATTGTCAGGATGAATCCATGATGTCTGTCTGATCACATGGTGTAAAATTCCCAGCTGTATGACTGTTTAGCCTACTGTGTTTAGCAACTAGAAATCAATACTAGCAGGTGTGGAGCTTATATTCAATTTCTTTTGGGTCTGGGATTTTAAATATTTCTTTTCACTAGGCAGCAAATATGAAAGTGTCTTCACTTATCAGGTGAAATTTATTACCATCATTTTGCACTGACCAACCTATTAGTTTTTTGGCTACATGGAAGTAAGTGATCTCTAACCCCCAGAAACTGATTGTGACTGCAAGTGGGAAGTTCATCAAGTGGTATTAAACTTTGAGAGGTTATTAAAAGAAGATAACTGCTTGTCATGCTAATTGTCATATAATGCATCTTGCTTTATTCATGTGTCAGCATATGGATATCCAAATAGGGATATTTCATCATTTTTAGCCTTTAGAGTTTGTTCCACATCATATCTGCACCTCTGTTAAGAAGGATCTTTCTTATAATGAATCTGTTCTCCACATAGATCCAACAACTCCCAAGCTTTAGGCTGTTATGTGAGGTCCTTTGGTCTACTCCTATAAGCCATTTAAAAAAAAAAAAAAAGTGTGATTACCTGTGTTACTCATCTCTATACAACCTGTCTTTCCAGCAATTGCACTAGTATGTCTATATAAAAAAATAAAATATCCTACTTTTTCTTAGCATTTACTAGGTGTAAATAATACCTGTAGGCATAGTGTTTGGTGGCTTTACTTGAATAAAAATACTTGTCGCATCAGTGTGTTTTGTGTATTTTCCTGGAATTCCAGGTGTTTTCAGTAATGAAATGCACCTTTTGCCATTTTGGTTAAGTTCAATATCTCTGCCACTGTGTTTTCACACCTAAAGTCTAAGCCTTGGATGGCTTGTGCAGCTTTAAAATATTTTTCTGTCAAAATAGAACGTTGGGATAACTAGCAGGGTCAGATAAACCATGTTTTTGTTTCCCTCAGGATAGCTATTATTTGGACAAAATTTACATCTCTTATTGGAAACTTTTGCTACAGAATTGTATGAGGGAAATGGTAACAGGAATCAGTGATGCTATGAATGGACACAGAGCAGACTGCAAGAAATGAGATTTTACAAGGGCTGTTGGGGGAAGAGAAGGTTTTAGACTGAGTTTTCAGTGAAGTTTTTTATATGTGCTTGTAATGTTGCTACTGAATGTCAAGTATGTATGGGACTAGACTTTTTTTTCTTGTTATGATTTTTTTTTTTTTAACTTATTGACAACCACTGGACTCAATATTCGTGTAGATGTGGATCCAGAAAGCAAATATTCTCAATTGTAATTTTCCTAGGTAAAAACTTGAGCTCAGTTATGAAGAAGAGACACTGGAAAATCTGTAGTGCTGCAACCTTGCTATACCTCATTAGTTAAATACAATACTAAGCTCATTCAGAAAATATCTAGATATTACTGAGTAAAATACTTTAATCCTTAAGGCAAGTTTCCTCAGTGCTTGAAAAAGTATTTTTTATTTTAATTTGGAGATAAAAAGTCTAAAGAAAATACCCAACCACTTCACTACTCTGTTAGAAAAATATTATAACAAAAGTGTGGATCACATTTCAGTAGAAAATCCTTTATAAGATATTGATGATAATAAAGGAAGACTGACTTCATGGCTTAGCGTGAAAAGTCATGAGTTCTACTGCATTATTTCCAAGCTTGGATTTCTGAAAATCAAATAAAATAATTAAGTGGATTTTCTTCAAAGTTCCAGAATTCTTTTCCTATGGCCTCAGAGTGATGGCATGAGGAACTTAAGCTTGAGGGTAACTGAGGAATCTTATAAGTAGCTGAGAAAAGGATTTTAGCATGAAAATGTAATTTAACAGTAAGTTTAATTTCACAGTACACAGGCTATAAAACTTGTATTTTGATGATCCAGAAGTGCTTCCAAGACTTCAAAAGTTCAGGAAAAGAGGTTCTTGCCTTAATCTCTTTACAACATGTTATGCTTGAAAAGCAGAAGATAGAGAAAGGAGGAAAAGTTCAGATTTTATCAGTGCCTATACTTCTTGCAATCAAAAGGATTGTAAGATGGAGGTCCTGCTTCTAAAAGATGAGGGAATTACATGCTAGTGATATCACCCAAACGTCTGGGTTATTACACCTAGGTGAGAAAGTCAAGTAATTGCTTTATAATGAGAACCTTTTATCATATATCCAAAAATCATAGTGGTGTCTCTTTGTAGTCCATAATTCCATAGTTGCACCCTTTGAGGTCCCAGTTAAATGACTTAAGTCTCTCTTTTACTTGTGGTGAAAATAAGTGCAATTCTTACCCATAGATATGCAGTGTGTAGCAGATTGGCTGTTACCTTTCCACCACGTAATTCATACTGTTTTATATTTTAAAGTTTACTTTAAAGGGATTTGTAAATTTTAACATGCCCAAGGAAACAGTTAAGAGCAGCCATAAGATCTTAAACCGCTGTTAGTGACGTGACTGAAAATTCCCACGGATGTTTTTGTTGCAAAAATTGCTATTGCCAGAATGTCAAAAGGAAGATGAAGGCACTCAGCAATGTATATTAACAAAAGAACAAGGAAATTAACATACAGAAGTTTTTAGATAAATGAGGGGAAAATGAGAAAGAAGCAATAATGATACATTATTTGACTCAGAGTGTAACTTCCTCAGTGGGTAATTATTCTTTCTGGGATGCTAATATAGCTGAGTGGAGTCTGTGTAGCAGAGGATGAGATTTTATGTTACCCTGCTCAGACAACAACTATCAAACAATATCCCTTTTAACAAAAGAATGTTAATTTTGTTGGTTTCAGTTATAAAAAATTGAAGTACCAAGAAATAGTAGGAATAGTTGCTACTGACCCCTGTTCTTACAACGTTATATAATATTAAGCCTCTATCTGTACATAGTATTGAAACTAGTCACTAAGTTAACTTGACATCCACTGGTTTACAGAACGTCAAACATTTAACAGAAGTAGAAAGCTGGAACAATTCACATTCACAATCTCTATAAGAGAAAGCAAGAGGAGATGAAACTTTGTTCTTTGGGCTGCACGCAAATATCTCAATATTACTGTAATCTTTGCCCATTTCATTGAATAATGATAAGTAGATAGGATGAATAGATCACTGGCAACCTTATACAAAAGGTTCCTCATCAGCGCGAAATATTAATTATACTATTTTGTGACACATAGTTTTTAAAAGCCTAACAGATAAAAGCATTAAGACCATAAATCATTAATTTATTCTGATTATTTTCAGTTAGTCTTTTATTTACTGTCTCATCAATTAAAAACTGAGGTTAATGAATCTTTCAAATGTACTATAATATTCTAGTACTCATTATTTCCCCCCATTTGCCCCAGGTAAAAATCTATCTTTTTTTTTTTCTCCTCCCTGTCTCTTTTTGGCTTAGAGAGGAACTTCTGAGTCACACCATATATTTTCATTTCTGAAAGTCGCTGATAGCAGTTTTCCCATCTGAAATGATGTACAGAGAATGAGATGGCAAAAAGCCAGAAAGCAGTAGGAGCTCTGGAGTGCAATGTGAAAGTACAGTTTTACCTTAAGTCTTACCTTACATCTTTCTATCTTTGCTGTTTTCCGCAGAAGTTACCTTCTTTCTCATCCACAGCATGGCCAAAAATCATCTTTTACTTTAGTTTTATTTTTAGTAAAACTTAATGCTGCTGAGAAACTTGCATCTTTCTCCATTTCTGAATTTCTTGATTTACAAATGAATGAGGTATTATCTAAATATACTCCAAATCGGTAGCATTCATTAGTATGATTCCTCATTTTTATGCATTAGTTACAAATGCAAAATACTTCTTCCTCAGTAATTCTGCTGAATACAATCCTGTTCCTTGTCTTTACCTGCCCCTTTTGCCTTCATAGGGACTTTTCTCTTAGGGAAGAAATATTTCCCACGTCTTCAAAGTAGGAGAATAGCAACTTTTATTTCTTTTTATTTTGTAATGTTTAACACAAAAATATTTGGTGTTTTGAAAGCTGTAAATAAACATGTAAAACTAGATGCTTGGTAAGGGTAATGTAAGTCTGCTGCCATCTTCACAAGTGCAATGTCAGTCTCCATCAACCAGATGTATATCTGACACTTCTAACCGTGCTGACCTTAGAACTACAATAGCTCAGGTTGTCTTAGGATTTGGGTGATGCCTCTTGCCTCAAGCACCTTTTAGTGGTCAAGAGCACCAGAAGTCTCTCTTACATCAGATTGTTTTGTTTTGTTGAACATAAGTTCTTTTAAATTTAATCATTAATGTTATCTCCACTTTGTAGGTGACATTGTTTAAGGTGAAACGACTTGCCCAGAGTGTATTAGTGGCACTGTGGCAGATCTAGAAAAAGAATCTGATCATTGTGTTTTCTAGCAGTGGTTTATCAGTGAGGCTTTCACACTCCTTGTTCCAATTTCTAGATTTTAACTATACTATCTTTTGAATTTTGGTTGACTTGTAATTTACTTATCACTTAAAAGTAGTAAACGAGATACAAGTGAGCAAAATGCTTTGAGCATTCAGAAGACATTAGATACAACCTACACTTTACTATATATGTCAGTAAAAGTAAATATAGTGTGTGTACTTCCAGGATTAATTTTAAATAGCTAGAACCTTTCTAACATAAAAGATGAAAATAATTTTGCCCAACTTTTTCCTTAGACTAATCCTTTAGCCTTTTAAATGGCTGTTTTCTGACCCCTCTGGGTCATCACTGTAAAGAGATGTGCTTCTAAAAGGTGTTTCTTACCATCCAGTAGCAGGGCTATCAGTCAAAATGTGGGATGTGTTGACTGTGAAGATACACTTTTCTCTTGCGCAACTTTGTCGGGATCCTAGACAATTAAGTGGTAATAAATTCCTCTTAGACAGGGAACACTGAGTTACATATGGTGAACCGGTAAAGGCAAAATTCATGTCTGTCGGTGAAGTATTTTTTCCATAGAAGTCATTGCTATTGACTGTGGGTATTGACTTCTAATTCTGCCCTCAGTTACTTGCACTGAGGATGTTATGTTGCTGTGATTACCTTCTTGTGAAAGCCCAGAATGCTTCATATGCACCACATTCTTCCCTTGTGATGACACTATATCAAGTCTCTTTGAATGTGAGACAACCAGTGGCACATGTGTCTAAGGGGAGCATCAATATTTCCTACCTCCTGCAGAATATTAGTTTCTCTAGTATTTTCTTTTAAGCTGCAGCAAAAGAGTAACATCCTGCAGTCACTTGTGTTTGGTTGAATCAACCTGTCTGAGCTCTTTGAGCTTATTTCAGTCTGCAGTGTCTGTCAAAGATGCTCCTGTTTCCATTTTATGTGCATTGAAAGCTATCTTGCCTTGTAACGGTAACACAACAGATGGGATACAGTGCAACTTGGCTGACCTCTAATTTCGGCATTTAAATAGCTAAACTGATTTTATTACCATAAAATAAGCTTCCAAGAGCTTCTTACACTGTAGACCAAGCTAACAAATGCCAGTTGCAATCCTGTAATTGCAATAGATGAAGAGGTCAGTTTTATAATGAGTTCATGGGATTGAAAGATACATTGATTTTAATGAGAACTATAGGGATGAAATGGCTAGAAAACGTATGTTTTCCTCTGACGCAAACAAGGAAGCCAAAATAACATTGGTAGCAGTGCACACAGATTTAATTTCTGTGGTTTTTCCAAAGTCATACTTACTTTCCAGTATCATTGAAAAGAGACTGAGGACAAACAGGGCTTGCAACATTGGGAACTGATAAGTTGTGCTTAAAAGTGGTCAATACATTCCATCTCAAGACTTTCACTTTCTTGAGAAAGTTTTTGTTTTAGTGTCATTGTTCTGTTGTTTTCAGTTCCTAGTGCCCCCTTTTCTCCTGTTATTTACTTCCCTTTTAGGCAGGATTGTAACACCATTGACTACCAGCTTTAAATCTTTTAGTAGGCCAGGTTTTATTTTCTGCCAGAGGCTTCCTGGAGGAGCTCAAGAATACCACCCCCTCAAGAAAAATAAACACCATATATCCATTACAATGGGAAGATCAGTAGACAGTAGTTATTAAAAAGTTAAAAAGGATACTTGTCACAAATACTTTGGCTTCTGGCAGTGGAATAAAGGTTTTATTATCAGTTTTTACTCTGTCAACACTTTTTTATTTTTAGCACTAATTATTATTATATTTTATGGTGTCCAGGATTCATTTTTCATACATGAATTTTGGCTCCATACTTCCAGATTTTTGGGCTGAAATGCAGATGCTTTTGAATCAACTCACACTTTGGTAAACACTGATTGGGGTTTCAAATATTACCACCAAAATTGCATCATCAAATCAATGGGCATGTATTCAAAAATGTTTGATGCATTCTTTACAAATATGCAATATTTATGGACTATTTAAAAAAAAATAAACAGAATGACTGAGATAACACAGCAACATATTTGAATGCTTGCTTCCTTTGGGCTGCGTAGAATGGCTTTTGTGTATAATTTTTTTCAATTATACCAGCTACAAATGTTGTACACGCAGTTACAGATATAGCTGTAACTGTACTATGATCTATCAACACAGACATGGTAAAACTGTTCTTCCTTTACCAAATGTGAGCACACTGTTTATGTCTAGTTCTAGATGGCTTAATTTTTTTTTTTTTTAGTGTTTTCAAGGAAAAAGGACACAACAACTTTATGTAATTAAATAATAAAGGCACACTATAACACACAGCCGTTGTGTTATAGTTGGGAGACAGAAATCTATGGTTTTACTTACTGATCCTGCTCTCTATGGCTTTTCGGCACAGGCTTTTGTACTTGTTTTCATTCTTCCTGCTTGCCTTCTTCTTCAATAATATAATAAGTAAAAACAAGCCCTTGTGTGTTTTTCTTCATATCCCATACTGTAATTATGGCATTTTTGTTATAATATTGATTTGGAGGAAAAGAAAATCCCCTCTACATTTCTGTGCATGAAAAAAAGGAAATATGAATCTTACAAAAGGGACTTAATTAATCTTTAGTGAGATGATTTGTAGAAGGCTTGCAGGAGAGACAAAGAAAGAAAGAGTATTGTGATTTGAAACTCTACTTTCATTTTATAAGAACCTTTATTACAAAGTTAAGAATATATATGTATGTTATATAAATAATAATCTTCGAGAAGTTCTTGTCATCAAATTAAATTTCATGTTTGTATCTCATTCTGCAACCCTGTCATACTTACATGATAATTATTATTATTATTTTTTCATCTTGATGTCTGTTTAAGGGAGTCTTTCACTCTGTTACAAGACATTTAGGGGAGAATTTTCTTAAATTCTTCTCATGGGATGTATGGGATCCTGCATTTACCAGGAAAGCAGAATACTTGCTAGGAAGGTGCAGGAGGCTGCCTGTAAAGTTTAAAAAAAAATAAAACAAAAAAACAACCTACAAACAAACAAAAACACTACCAAAACCCAACCAACCAAAAATCATCAGATCAAATTATCTAAATATTCCATAATCTAATTTCTAATTCCAGTCCAATTTCTAATCTGCAAATTCCAGAAACTTTAAAGCTCTATGTCAAAGAGCAATTTGAAAGGTGATCCCTGACTTTCATTCGCAGAACAATCACAAATCTTCTAAATTTCATTTTAAAAATGTTACCAGAATGTGAAGGTCTAGTTATTTTTTCCTTCCAAGCAATTATCTCAAATGCATTTGTAAAACACTGTTGTAGCTTTCCCGTTTCTCCAAAATTCCTAGAAACTCTTCATACGTGTGTGGTTCACACTTCTCTTTTTACATATATGACTGTTTGAAGTGAAGTTTTGCAATGGTTTGTACTAGCAATTTAATATATTTTCTTAAATTATCACTATTGACTTTTTTATTCTTCAACATCTTTATCTGCTTCTGTGTCCTGGATGCTTTATCTCTGATCTGGTCTGGTTAATCTTTAAAATTGATTACACAAGTATGGCTCTTATGATAGATTATCATCTGTGCTTGTAAACTGTCAGAGTTGTTATAATTCCTTATGATTGATCAAACAGTATAATTTCCATTTCTGCTTAATCTTTTCTGTGCTCTGCAGTTTCTTGGTCTGATGGACATTGAGGTAATCCATGTTCCTTTGCCAGTTCCTCAGAGAGTTAAATCCAAGCCTTTTGGCCTCATAGATACATGTCTAATTTGGACTGAGAGAGGATCGAAGAGCTAATGCAGGAGCTGAGATCATTCAGTGGAATTCTCTTATTTAACAATATAGACATAGTATAACATCTCTTTCTGAAACCGACCATTTACATCCCTTGTTACAGGAGCAAGTTACTTTGTAAAACAAGAAGGATGTGTACGAGGGAACACATGTATCATCTGAAGGGACAGAGGGACAATGTTTAATCATTTGTGGAAATCAGTGTGCCTAGAGACTCTTGTAAGACTGTTCTTTTTGAAAAGAGGCTCCTTCCCAGAATACTACTTGTTGAAGTCTGCATAGGCAGAATGATAATGGCAGCAGCAAGTGGTACTTAATCTGAACTTATTTTTCACTTCAGTTTTTGGCTATGCAGTTTCAACTAATTCACAACACACTGACGTGTATTTTGTCATGTCAGTAGCCTGAAAAATCTCACGAATTCATAAAATGTCCATGAAGCTTGAACTCTCAGGTAATTGATGATAATTGTTTGATAAATATACTTGCATCTACATTGTGTGACTACACAAGGCTGAAAAATGGCAGAATGGTGCAGCAAAATGTCAGTTCTGTGAAAAATTGGTAGAAATTTTCAACGTAAAGAGCTCTCCATTGAAAAGTAAGACAGCTCATTAAATTTTGTTGGCAATGTCAGACACTAATCTGAACACTAAGAGAATAGCCTTGATAATAAAGGGTAAAGCTTGGAGGTGGCAGGTAAAAGTAGTAGGCTTCTTTGCATGGTATCAGGTGGAATTATTCTTAAACTGATGTAATGGATCCATACAGCTGAACACAAAGTCTTTCAAGCCCTCTAAACAAATATACATTGGGGATGTTAAATACAGAAATGCCTACTGTATAGTTACAGGGTTGAATTATTCTGGGAAAACCTGGAACTAGAGAGAAGCTGGGTGAAATTTCTCATACAAATGCTTTCCCAGTAAGAAATGCAGTTTTAAGTGAACATTTTGTGAAAGTTTATTTAATTTGGCCGATAGAAATATACTTTGTGTCAACCCAAGACAATTTTTTTGTGATTATTTTTCATTGCAGCCACTGAACAGAAAAAAAAATGTTGCTTAAACAACTCTATTTTTTGGCATGCATTTCACATAAAGAGAGTCTGTCTGGCACACTTTCTATATTTTTATTCTCTTATTATGAAATAATTTTCCTGAATCTGTCATCTACATTTATAATAAATCTCAACCCTCACCCATGTATATATTCTATTTATCTAACAATAATGATCTGGAGGAAAGACACAAGGGTAAAACAATGCACGAAGAATATATTTTGAAATTGTGTGGGAATTCTCACATATTCTAGAAACTTGGTCGTATTTCCTGCAGTGGTGTGTAACAGCAAGCATAATGCCCTGACTAATTCTTGTTGGAACTATTTTACTGAATCCCCCTCATTTTTATTTAGGTAACATATTCATTTCCTTCCTTAAATTGCCAGGGTGTTTTTGCAAACAGCTGATATACTCCACAACATTTTTCTGGAAAGTGAAAAAATTATTAGCTCTGAGTTGAAAAATATTATATAGATATTAAAGAAAATAAAATTTATCTCAATACTGTGTTTAATGCATACATTAGGGGGAAAAATTACTCTACCGGGATGATATGATCTTGGTTACTTCTTCAGGTAAACTTTTTTTTAAGGTGTTCAGTGAGTCACAATTGGCCAGAAGAAAAAACAAAACTAAACAAAACAAAAAACCCACAACCAAACAAACCAGAAACATTAACAGGAAATCATTTACAATGTTTCCTTTCCTATGTTTTTCTTTCCTTTTACTTTGAAGTCAATGATCGTGATCTATAATTTGTTATAGAAAAGAAATTTTGTGAAGATATATTTTACCTCTCTTGAAGGAATGGATTATATTTATTTTTTAAAAAGTAAACTGTTATAGTGAACAGAAAAAGTGTATGTGTTAGCATTTTTAAACCCTATAGCAGTTTAATGCAGTATTATATAGTCTAGATATAAAAGATTATGTGTATTCTGTCTTTAAACAGTTTTGCTAACTGTTGGACAGATATAGCAATAAAAAATTTCCTTTTTTTTTTTGTTGTTTGTTTGTTTTTGAGGCAAATTAATGGGTAGGATTGCTTTGATTTTTCAAAAACTAGAAAATCACAAATTCTTGCATTAACTACTTTAGCGTGAGTTTTACCAAAAGATGACTGTATTTTATTTATAACTCCTTCAAATATTTATATTTGAAGGAGGTTCGGAATTACATGCAGTTGAGTCTTTTTGGATTCAGAACAAAACTTTCTCTTGATTTTCTTGAATCTTAAAGATTTTTCTGCATAATGTTAAAACTTCTGTTAGGAAGGTGGCAGGTATAATCTTCTGTGTTAAATCTTCTGTTAGGAAGGTGGCAGGTATAATGGCTTTGTAGCCTGGAATTAGGCATTTTCTACAGAGGTTAAAGCTGTGGGTTTTTGCACCTTCAGGCAAAGAATGGAAATAGTTCTAGATGTCTGGAAATGAAGTTGTTGTACAAAGATGGAAATATATTAACTCTTCCTCCCAATGTATTTTGAAATCAAGAAGACACCACCGTCATGGGGAAGGCAGAATGGGAAAGGACATATATTCTCACCTCCTGGAAGATATGAGCATTTGGTACCCTCATTTGTGCTATGAAAGCAAACCCAGTTTGAGATTCTGTAAAGTTAGTTTCTTACAAAGTTCTCCGAGACCTTGAAGTCAGTTTTCACTGCTAATGATGGATGAAATAACTAAGTGTTCCTTTGGCTACTGAAAGCAATAATAGCCTAACTGAGATGTGAGAGCCTGGTTAAGAAGAGTTTTCTAGATGTTGTTGTATAAATTGATAAAGTTGGGGGAAAAATAGTATCTTTGGGGTACACAAGCTTTTAATCAGCTATAGCAAATGGGTTTCAAATTTGTAATATTATAGACAGAAACTGAGCACTTCCTGCTCCTCCTGAACTTGCATAGCCATTCAGAACCACCTGACACATTGAACTAGCTTGGAAAAAATAATGTAGCAGCAAAAAACTACAACAGTTATTGCCTCTGGTTCATCTTTGTCAGTAACTTTTTTTTCATTACAGATAAAAGATACATTCCCTGCAAAGCAGAGTTGAGACATCACTGCTTTCTGAATTTAGACCAGTTAATTATATATTATCTATCTTTATACAGTGGACTTGAGGCTTTAGCTTGTTAAAGAAGAAAACTGCTTGACAGCAGCAGCTGTGCTATCAGTGAATATTAAGGAAGATGATTATCTCAGGTAATTTGAAAACAGCCTGTGTGCCAGCAGTCTGGAGAAGAAACCTCTATCCCTACAAATTGTTCCTAGGTTTGATAGAATAGTTACTATTTGCGTGGGGTAGGGATTCTTTTTAAATTGGCTTATCCACTGTATAAAGGAAAGAGTTTCCCTCAGAATTAGAGTTGAGAAAATAAGAGCATTTCTGTAGTTATTTAATAAATAAAGAGCTTGTATTCTGCCAAGTAAATGCTAGACATCTTATAAAAAGCAGAGTCTTAGGGAACTGCTTGAAGCTTGTGGTGTTAGTATTTGTTGTCTTCACCCACTTTTAGGGAGCTTTATGGAAGCCTATGGTATAATATACTATCTTCTGTCTGGAAACCAAGCTTGTCAATCTGTGTATGCTCATTAGGTTATTTTTTTGAGTGATTAGCTTTGCTTTTCTTCGCTTTCATACCAGTGTGGCAAGGAACTAACTGCTTCTGCTCATTGTCTGACCTAGACATGCAAGGAGCCCGAAGGGTCTCATAGATGTGAGAGCACAGAAGTGGAAGTAAGGATAGTCAACTTTTGCCATTATATGGTCATCTTTCATATACTGAAATAAATAGAAAAAGAACTGGAAAGCAGAGACTGACATCCCTTGAAAAAAATAGAGCCATTTCTTAACCCAAGAGGAAAAGCAGTCCTTCCTTCTAGACCATTTGGGAATACAAGAAATTCCAATGTGAAGAACAGTTCACTAAAGCCAACCAGGGATTCTGAAAAGGGATAAAAATGCTTCAAAGAACTTCAGAATCTTTCATGATAATACTGCAAGTTTGCACTGGTATATTTGGGCATCTTTTCTCAATTCCAGTTTGAACAATGTTTCTTAGCAGAAAGAATTATCAATTGCGCACTCTCAGCAGCAGATTTGGCATTTGCCTGAAGACTGAAGGGTAGGCTTCAATTATACTGCATAAATCCAGAGTAAGAACATGAGTTCAGTCCAATATGTCTAATTATACCAGATGAATATATAGATGAATGCAATATCTGCCCTATTTTCTATTTAAGATTTTTAAAAAGCAGAATTTTTCTTAGCTGGAATGTTCATTTGAATGTCAGTGTCAAATGTCAGCTGGTGTGTTAAATGTTAGTTCGAGTGTCTGTTGCTTAATTTGGGTTCCTTTAGTCCATGTACATGAAACTAACATTTCTCAGACAGTTAAAACAGTGTAGCCTTTTTTTTTTTTTCTCCCATAACTGATGTGAATTCAAGTTGAACATTAAGACTTTCTCTTGAAATGAGATCGAGTTATTAAATGTAAATCACCTCAGTGTTCCCTTATCAAATTGAATGCTTGTCTAAACTGGGAATATCACAACAGGAAAATTAGCTGTTCTTCTTTGAACTTCTAAAATTAGTAAAGCTGATCTTAAGTACACCAGGGTTTTCTCAACATGTGTTCTATTCCAGTATCCTCACCCTAAGTCCATTTACCATAATTATACTGGGTTTTTAAAAATAGAAAAAGAAAATTTAGGAATTTTTGTCCTGATTGATAAACTGAAAAAAAAAAAAAAAAAATTCTTCAAAGATTTCATAGTCAGAGCATCCTGAACAGCTACATGAGTATCTGTCTCTCTGTGTGATATTATTTTTTAAAAAATTTTAACAGATGAACATGCATTGCAGCAAGATATTCACAACCTAATTTGAATAGGACTTTTGTGTAACTACACATTTCTCTATGATTTGACATTGTTTCTTTATGTCGTTCTTAATACCACAGCATTAGTAGATGTTCGTATAACAGGTAATAGGAAATACCTTGCAGACTGTTTGACTCATTCTCTCAGAAAAGCTAGTTTCTCAGATGTGAATTGCCTAGGGTAGGGTATGTTTCCATTGACTCAAAAATGGAATTGGTTTCCTTGAGTTTATGCAAATAAACATTTTCAACATCTATTATCCTCAAACTACTGAGTTGATTTCTCCTGTCACTCACACTGATGTAAATCAGGATTAATTCTACTGAAGCTAATGAACATATGATGCTAAATATACAGAAGGAAAAGAGTCAGTGATTTGATAACAAACTGTGATTCCTGAAGAGAGAGTAAAATGTAGTAGTAAAAGCTTTTAGCACTGAAAGCGTGCAACACATGTTGCCATTTGGGAATTGCAGTTTCTGGGACAAAACCCTGTTCTATGCTTGGTTCAGCCACACAGTCAGACCACTTGTGCCATTCCTTCCCCTGCCTTTTTAGCTGCCACGAGACTGTCATCATGGCAACTGTCAAGGGATTTAAAGAACTAAAAGAAAATTGTAATGGAAAGAAAGTAAAGATTTAAAAAAAAAAAAAAAAAAAGGCAACACATTAGCTTCCTGACAGTGGAAAAAAAATTGTGTATATAACAACTGAAGCAAGAAATACTCACCTGACTCTTTGGCTTATTGTTATTCTGGCTTCATTCTAATGCAGTTTCTTCCTGTTCAATATCAGTTTATAAAACTGTGTTACGTGTTCACTGACCCTCGATAACTAAACAAATCCCAGTGTGCAGCTAGATGAATAAATTTCAGTTTGTAGTAGTGCAAATATATGCTAATGGGTATTCAGTGAATTCATAATAAATTAACCATTAAAAAGATGCAGGATAGAAGAAAAAAGATACAGGAACAATATGTTTTTGTAATACATTACTCATTATTTCTAGTAGCAGTATTTTTTTCATATAGACAACATGTTGTTCGGTCAACCAGTTATATCTTTTTAATGCAAATGAAAGAAAAGTTTTCATGATCAATTGCCACATTTAGAAAAAAAATATTTTATTTACCTTTTTCTATACATGGACTGGCACAACAGAGACACTTCTACAGAGAGTCCTGTAACCATTTCTGGAATGCTGTTGTACATACGGAGAAGTGAAAACAGAGCAACATTTACTACCATTTGTATATCATTGGTGCATTGATTGTGGATTTTATTTCAACCTTGGTTTTTTAAAAGCTAAAATTTATTGACCAGTGTTTTATAGGAGCCAAGGCTGGTGTAAAGCACTGAAACTTGGCTGAAGGGGAACAAAGCTGCTGTACATCATTTAGGGATCTTCAGCTTTGTCTCACTGGATGGTTTGAATGAGGAAGCTTGGTCATTTTATGTCAGAGCTGGAGAGTTTTGTATTTCTACTTTAGAATTACATCACTAATGGAAATGAAGAATGTGATCTGCAGTTCTTTACTGTGCAAGGGCTTTATTATTTGGGGTTTTTTAGGTGCACTTGAACCCCCTCTATCTCTTACTCTCACATGCACAATTTAAGGAATTCACGTTTAAACTTGGCTAGAATGTTTTAATGTATTCAGGGCTTCTGTTGGTGTTTGACAACAGGGACTGCTTTTTCAAATAAATAGAATTGAGTTGACCATGGTCCATTTTTAAATAACATTAGTGATCAAAAATTTCATCATATTTGCATTATTTGGGAGTCTAAGATACACAGACATCTGAGTAGTGACAGCAATAACAATGCATTAAACAGATCAGAGGAACCAGCATGTCACTTGTTCTGAAGATAACTTGTCAGAGAATGAAAATTCCTTCAAAGGTTTGGTTTAACTTTTTTTTTTCCTACTCCTTTGGTCTTCCAAGTGCATGAAGATACCATAAGAGCCTGGGTAATATGTGGAAATTTAATTTACAAGATGAATTGTGTAGACTCAACCAATAATCTTTCGTGGTGGTGTTTCAAGTACAGAAATGCATAAGCGAAAAAAGACAATATGAAGCGCTGTCAACAGTTCTTTTAGCTAAAAATGTGACCTACACTGATGTATGAATCTACTCGATAGATCCCATTTTAAGGGATTTTTGCTTTGTATTTTTTTTAAGGTACTGAAGTTGGATGAATTTATTATAAGCATGTGAAGATTGTCCTAATGGATGCAAATAGCCTTACTGCCATGCTGTAGATAAATGTTTGGGGTTTTTTTAATCTTGTTCTCTTACTTACAAAGTCTCATACCTCAGATCCAGATTTTAGGTAACAGGGAGTCTGAAAAAGAGAAATATGCATAGGAAAGGAAAATGAGGGGGTTGTCGTTTGGTTTTTTTTGTTTGTTTTTTTGGGGGGGAGAGGAATGTTTTGTTGTGGTTTTGTTTTGGGGGTTTGGGGTTTTTGTTGTTTTTTTTGTGGGGTTTTTAGTTGGCTTTTTTTGTTGTTTTATTATTTGGTTTTGTTGTTTTTTTTCTTGCTCTCATTACTCAGTATGTATTTGAATAGGCACTGAGCACAGATTAGTACACACAGTTGGTGGAGTAAATCTGACCTCGTCACACACTGTTCTTTTTGTTTTCATTAATTAAATGTTTCACGTATAGGTGTAGAAATCCATACAACTGGTATCAGTGCAAACCTGAGGCTAAGTGAAACAAACATCTGCCAGATGATCCTGCCTTCAGACAGGAGCATTCTCTGTCAAGTTTCATTTCATCTTCAATTTCCACAACTCCTAGTAATATTATATTAGCATTGGTGTAGTGAAATGGATGTTCCTGTGGTATCTAGTCTCTTGATGAAACTAATCAAACTTGTCCAAGATGTTCCCCACATTAAAAGAAACTTGATTTGCCTACTCCTAAAGAAGGATGTAGGGAGGTGTTATTCCCCACCTGCTCCTCAGATAGGCAATCTATGGATTAAAAAAAGTACTGTTAACATCTGCCACTTTATCTGCACATATTCATGGGTGCAATTACTGCTTCTCAAAACAGCATGGAATGGGCACAAGAGGAGTTTTAATAATGCTCCATTTTATTGTTTGTGTCCTACTTCCTATGGTTTTGTTTTGTTTTTTTCCGGTTCCGGGATGATAGCTCAGAAATCATTTAATCTAAAGGCAAATCTTGGAAAACTAAATGATGACCTGTAATTTGATGGATAGCTCTTAATCCCTAATCAACACAGGGGAACTCTCATAATTATTTCATTCACCCATGGCTAATTTTAAGGGTGATTCACTGAAAGTTCTTAGAGAAACATGATACCAAAGTGCTAGAGCAGCTCCTTGGCCCAACCTAATGTTTCAGATGTCCAGTCTGATATTGTTAGTTTCAACATATCACAATGGTCAGGAGTCCCTCTAAAAGCACACTAAACCATCTTCTTACTTCAAATCAGTGTTCTTCTAACCAACTTGTAACCCCTCAGAACCACAGTAACTTTCCTGCTTTATAGTTAAAGGGTTTTCAGATGTGCAGCTTTTGCTCTAGTTTTGTAGGAAGAAGTAACATCTTTATAGACAAGCAGTTCTGTAAACACCAGATCTTATGAATCCTGATTTCTTAGAGATTTGTGTTTTGCGGTCACAAATCTCTGTGGCAGATCCAGCTGAAGCTTTTCCCACAGAATTTATGAAGTCTCTCAGATACCTACAGGTGGTCTGTCAGGTAAACTCATTCCTTAGTGGGGCACTAAGAGGCTACTAAGTTTTGTGTTGCCATAACAGTTACCTGTTTTACTGAAATTTTAGGAATTTAATTTTTGCTGAGACACTAAGACTTTTAATTAATCAGCAGCTTAAAAAAATTATTAAAATAGACTGGTGGAGAGTCACTCTGTTGCAGCTCTATCATGAGCCCACTGGCCACAGACTTTGAATTAGCCATTTGCAAAGGAGCCCAAACACATACTGATACTGCCATTAAGTCTCATATCAGGGACAATGGATTTACTATACTGATCTCTGCGTACCAAAGGGACCATAAATCAAACCGCAGTGAATTAAAGATCTCTATCTGTAGTCCTATTTAGAATTTTAACATCAGTTTTGATTTCTTAGATATACATTTGTTCCCATTTTATGTTTAATGCTAAAAATTACAAGAAGAGCTCTTGATACAAAAAGGCCTTATTAGAAATTATTTGCATGTGACTTTTTTTTTTAATTTTTTTTGAAAAGCCAGAGAAAAAGCCAGAAACAGCACGCTGATACACAGGAAATGATCCTGGTTTTGTTCAAGTAGTTTTGCCTATTCGTAAGCTAATGATAATCCTTTGAAAAGGTAATGAGCTTTCATGCATAGAACTGCAAATGTGTGAGAAGTGGGATAGAAGATCAAGTCACAATGTAACAGTAATCAAATAAACCATATGGCTTGGTTTACAACTAGAGATTGAGATTTCCATATTTTTATTAGTACTATTACAAACACAAAATTCTGTGAAAATAACCAACATAAGACTGCATTCTTAAATTAAGAGAAAATATAATTTGAGGCTATAAATTCCTTGACATTGAATAATACTGATATGTTGTTTTTTCTTTATGTATTCCCCCTTCAGAGGAGGAGAAAGAACTAAATATAAACGTGGATTTTCTTGCCTCATTGTCCTCTACTAATTGTAAGAGCAGATCAATGTGTAAGGTTTCTCAGTACCATCTCTTTTGCCCACAGCTGTCTAACAGATAAAACTCTGCTAAGAATTAGCAGGGGAAAAGGTAGATAGGTGTGTGCAAGTGCTCAGGTCTGTGTCTCAGATGTAGTTAGCTTACTGGTATGAATGCAGCTGCTGTTAAACAATTGTAGGTAAGTCATGGCTCTGGCTCTGATCATAAAAAAAAAAAGCATGGATAAGACAGAAAGGGAGGAGTAATTGGCTGACTAGTTTTTATAATACAGAAATAGGAAAATACCTCTTACACACACGTTGTTTTTCTGTTAAATACTTTGGGTCTTTGTTTTTTTGGTTGGTTTGGGTTTTTTGGGTTTTTTTTTTTTTTTGGTGTGAGACACATTTTAAAAATAATTATAAATGGGACATTTCCAAGAGAAAAGGGGATATATTACCGGGAAAAAGGACTACTTAGCAGATGAGTAAACTAAATGATGTTTCAAGCCAGTATGAGCTCCCCATGCCAGGGTTAAAGCATACTGACAGAAGGAATAGAAAAAGGAATATCTAGTTCTGTTGCCTTGTCTACAGATTCTGGTTCTGGGCAGAAGACATAATTTTGCATTTCTGTTGAATCATTACAAAATTATTATAAAAAACATTTTATAGTCCATTATTACACGAAAATTGGGTACACATAAAATCAGTCTTTCTCTGAATGTGACTTTGTAAGCCTTTAAAATGTTACTTTAAATAAAAACCTCATCAATCACCTCTATGAAGTCAATCATAGTATTTTACAAGGTTTTGTCTATGATGAAGGGAACTAATAAGTCTTGATTTATTATTTTCTTTTTAATAATAATTTGCATTCCCTCAGGACTCTGGGATGCATTACATCATGCTCCACAGACATATATATTCAGATTCCTCAGGTGGTCACAAACCTGATCTTCTCTTACAGTGGGAGAGACTTTGCTCCCCCAGTCCCTGCCTTGTGATCCATCCACTCAGGATGTGTGGGAGGAGAGGTTGCCAGTGTAGAATGAGGCAAAAAAGTTGAGTACCTAAGCCTTCTCCTCATTTGTTGTTACCAGTTGTCCAGTCTTGTTCATCAGGGGAGGTATGCTTTCTTTGACCTTTCTTTTCTGGTTGATGTACCTGTAAAAGCTCTTCTTATTTTTATTTGTGTCTGCTGCCAAGTTGAGCTCCATTCACATTGGTGAACTAACTGAAATTGGGTCTATCTAACTTGCAAATTGTGGTTTGGTTTTTTTCATATCAGTAATTATAGTTTGAGGTTTGTTTATACCCTAGGGTGTCTGATACTGCACTATCTTAATATCTTCAAAGCTTCTGTTACTATCATGAACTTTTTTGTGTTCCTACCATAATCCCTTGGTTTTTTTCCTCAACAGTTGTCAAAATATAGCTTCTTGATAATCTAACTAACATTTAATTATCACAGCCTAGTCAGGCATGCATCCCTGTCCTAGGGTCACTGAATAGTTTGCCAAAATAGTGAACTGATATTAGATAGATGAATTGCTTTGGTAACTACTTGCTATAAATATCTATTAATTACAGCACAGCCAGGGGTATGTTGTCAAAATTGCTTTATGGGTTCAACTCATACTCATTTCAGTCTCGTAAATCTTGTTTCCATAGGACACCAACTGCCCTCTTGCCCTTTCAGTATTTCCATATATGTTGTTCAGAATTCATTATGAATTTTAATAGCAATGTCCTTGATTGCAGATTGACCAGAAAGGATTAATACACAAGCACCCTGAATTTCTTCCTCGCTTGTTGATATACCAAAACAAGAAATTATTTTGGCCATTTTGCATGCTTTGGAGCATAACAGTTACTGTCAGTTAAAGATTCTGTTGTCTGACATTTGAGATGGTGCTACAGTTTTTAGTTTTCCTCTTTATTCTTTGCTCACAGTTTGTTTCAGTATGGTTAGACTAGGTATGGGAGAATGGTGTAAGAAAGCCTCTGCCTATTGTCAAATTAAATAGAAAAATAACCTGATCCTTCTAAAAGAGGTAGAAGAGCACTGAGACGGCTTGCTGATCTCCAGCCTACGCAGAAGGAATTCTTGCAATTGGACAATTTACATTTGCTTTGTGTGAAAGGAAGAAAATACATGTATGCCATTGCAATCTAAAATGCATTTATACCTGTGGTTCAGAAAATCAGTAAGACAAATTAATCAATTCCAGCTATACTACCTAGACTCAGCAGTCATGTTAGCTATGTGGTTTAGAACAGGATATCTTCTTCACGGCCCACCTCAAAAGATGGACAATAGAGAACAGATCCCCTGCAGCTTTACAGGCTGCTTTCTTGTAGAAAAAAAGACTGGCTGCATTTCATCAGTCCAATGCTATATTGCTCAAGACCAGTTAAAATTAAAGTAGGAATCTGGTCTTAACTGCACTCTTGAGAGTAAGTCCTGCTCTTCTTCTTGGTTTACTACAGCTGTTTGCTGTTTATGTCTTCAGCAATGGATGCACATGTATACAGAGAAAATTCAGAAATTACATCAATGTAGTGAGTAAATCACTGAAGGGAGAGTTTCCATGTATCTGAAGCTGAGTACTCTGCTGCACTTCCCAGCTCCTGTGAGAGTGAACTTCAGGACAGAAGCCCTTTTCTGCTGTTCCCAACTCCTCTCTGCTGACCAGCTGGGGTACATATGGGTTCCCTGCTACTACTGACTATCAATTAATTGTATTGCATCTGAATGCCTCAGAAGCATAGTGTTATGAAATCACTAGAGGATCATCTGTAATTCCTAAGGGAGTTTTCTGACAAAGCAGGAAGCATTTCTCTTGATTTCAGCTCTAGGATCACATACCACCTACTTTTTTCTAAAGTCCTTGAACTTCAAGCTATTTAGAGATATACTGGAACACAGAACTCCTAACAGATGGATGCCTAGACTTTTAATTGTGAGATTTGGTCTTCCTTTATTGTAAGTGGAATGGCTCTGAGCAAGTTTGTTCTAGCAGGTTTGGCCATACTGCACTCTAAGTGCCCAGCAGCATTGCTCAAGTAATTTTACAAATGAAATGTAAGAAGTTTTCAGATTTTTTTTCTTGGATGTAAATTGGAAAAATGCTCTGAAACAATCACCTGTCTTTTCTATCATCAGTTTGCTTTCCCCTGTTTTCCATAGAGAATGCTTGAGCCAATCCTGCTGAGAAATCACAATGATCTGGAAAGTGGGTCTAAAGTTGCAGTTGTACATTAGCGTCGTACCCCTCTTGTTTTATTAGGTCTTTGGACCACAGTAGGGGGGTTCTTGTGCTTGCAATCAGGGACATTTATCACAGTTGGGGCTCATCAGTGTGGTGAAGAAACTTGGCCTGTTTCAGGAAGAAAAAGTTGTTATGGTCAGATTCCATATAAAAGGAGAAAGGGAAAAAGAAGAAGATTCAGCATTTATTCCTAGTTTAATAAATTTTTTTTATTCATATCTAAAATCATTATTATTGTCTAATATCAAAAAGTAAAGTATCAGATGTAATACCCTTTCCTTGTATTCTTTACTGACCACTCTGAACATGAACCAATGTTGTTTGGGGTTTTTTTCAGTTATGAAAATGGTGAAGTACAAAGATTTTTCAAGATGGTTCATTTTTGATCTCACTTCTTTTCTATACTATAGGCAATAATAATGGCATGTACTGGAGTAGTCCTAAAAAATAGAGAAGATTCAGATTGCATTGGTATCACTTCAATTAAATTGTCCAAATCTAGGATTTTTGCATTTTGAGAGGAGCTTTCAGTACACATGTACTTCTAACACTTTTTTTTCAAAAATCTTAATCCAAGACCCACTATATTGAGTCAGGTCAGAGTTACTTAGAACTTTACCAAACGCAGAAATCTCTTGAAGCTCTTTCAACTAAATCTGATATGAAGGAAGTCTAAAGGGAATTTGAGTAAGTGGAAAAGCCTTATTCCTGTAGTAAGTATAAATGAATATGCTGTTGACCTTTTGAGAAGTGAAAAAATCATAGGTTCAGAGGGCAGCATATAAGACATGAAATAAAACATTTGACTGTTGTGCTGAAAATTCTCTTTAGCTTTCCAATGTCTTGCTGTTACCAACCTGCTTAGATAAGTAGAGAGTATTGTAAAAGTCTGAGCAGTTAAATATGCTCAAGGTTTGGTATTAAAAAATGTTCAGAGGAAACATCAAACCCAGTAAGTCATATCATTAGCAATTTACAAAAAAAAAATGCCTTTTTTTACTGCTGTAATGCAATTAGATTTTTTTTAATAGACATGAATATATGTACATGTAAACAACTTAAAAATATATCTCTTATTTAGATGAGGCTATGTGATTGATTAATATAAATGAGGAAAAATTGGCAGTATTATCCTGTATGAGGTTCCCCTTGTGCCATATGGAATAGGTGCAGAGAGACCACAGTCTAATATTTTTATGGTAATACAAATTGGCTCTGCAGTGCATGAAGAGGAAGAGGAATCTGCTGCAATATGTACTCTCAGTGACATTTTGATTTTTGGCACTTGTTTGTGTATGTGCAAAAACATCCCGTTTAGTGATAAATAGAGTTTTTGCTCATAATGTAATGCTTGAGCGAGTAGAGTGAGGAAAAATAAGTTGAAGATCTTAGGTAACTTAGCTTCAACCCTGTGCCCTCCTTTAGAAAAAAGTCTCTTAATTGTGGCTTCATGAATATCACTGGGCTACCTGCAGCAGTGCCAACATTAATACATGTCAAAATTTTGAAGTATTCAGAGACTGTAATGATATCTGGATAAATTGCTAAGTGTATGGGTAAATAATTATAAACAGTTAGGATACCACAGTTCACCGATTTATTAGTTATCAGCTGAAATGCGGTAACTGATTATTTGCTTGGCTTTAATCCACTGTGGATGTTACAGAAGACTCATGGTTAAATCATCTTCAGCTCAAGCTAAATAACTCAGAAAGTTTCAGTTTCTCAAGAAACTTTCCCTTATCTATAGACAGATAACTTTGTGTCTTGGGTTTAAGTTATTCTATATTTCCCTAAATTTAATTACAGTGAAAAATAAATGACATAAATAGGAAAGACATGTATAATGAAAGTAAAAACCCTACAATTTATTTACAAAGAATATACAAAACTGAGATATAAGTAAATTGTGTTCTCTACCTTAGAATGGTGAAATGGTTGGGGAAGCTGAATAGAGCCTTTTTTTTGGTCTCATTTCTTCTAAGCAATCTATGGTAGAAAAAGAAAAGAAAAACTTAAAATACAGATTTAAAATTAAAAAATATAGGCATACCTTAGGTGCAATAATCTGTAGCCTTTGTGTTGCTCCTTTACTAGAGTGGATACTGCTCCCTTTTTTTTACATTTTAGCTCTAAGCAATGGATTTCTTTTTTTGGACCTTTTCACTTATATTAAATTCAGAGTGTCTATGTAAAATCTTTGAATTTAAATTTGAACCAGAGGACAATACATTTTGTTAGTCATAGTTATGTTTAATGATAGAAAGAGATCAAGCAAAATCGGAAATAGTCTAGTTTATAAACACAATGAAAGGTAACTAATCCTGATTTTCATCAGTTTAAGTAAATAGGTATGAAAGATCCATGACTACTTTCGTAACTTGGAGGGCAGTTTTATGAGAGGAATAAAGTTTTCTTGTCCTGGGTAGTATGTGTGGCAAAATCTATGAAAAAATGCTAATCTACACTTCAGCTACCTAGCAAAAAAATAGTGTTTTATGGATAGCCTATCCATACAGTACTTATACTTCCAGCTGCCATGTAAATATATCTTTAGATAAATCTACTCCTTGGTATGTCCCTTCAACAATGATAATAAAAATCTGCATTAGAAATAAAGTCCTTCCTCACCTCTATCTGCTATACAGAAATCTGCCTGAGGCTGAAATGCAACCAAATAGATGGAAATGCATTTTATTGGGACTGATCCTGCATATATTTTGAATAATTGAAACTAATGAAAGTCTTAGCATGATAAAAGTTAGATACCTAGCAAGGTGCAGAATTGCATCTTGGGGTATTAGTTCAAGTGATAGGAAATTAATATGAAGGGGTTGGGACACACTTTCTCACCTCCCCAAGTCTTGTATTGGTTCAACAACTTCGGTGATTGCAAAAAAATACATCACTGGAGCTGGAGTGTTTATTTTCTTGCTCATTACTTTTCTGTGGACAGGTTTCTTCTCTTGCAGGACAGGTTTAAGGTTTTTAGCAATTGTGATGGTATAAGAGCAGCGTGGCAGACCTGAAATTCTGGAAAATAATGTTAATCTACACGGCAGTTTCACAATTATTAAGTTCCCCATGCATTTTGAAGGTGATTCACAGATCATCGACTTTGGTATCTAAAATGTATTCCTTCAAATAAATACTTTTCAGATGATTCACGTTGATCTTAATGCAAACTTAAGTTCTGTTTGGGCAATTAGTGAATTCAGTATGCTAAAGGAATTTAGGAAACAGAAGAAAAAAAAAAAATTAATTACCTGGTAACTTCCACAGCCTCTCATGAAATCTCCTCTTCAATGCTTTGGTGGAGACAGAGCACTTGAAGCATAAGGGTAAAAGGCTGTCAAATCAAACGTTTCACAAATTGGCAGCAACAATGACATACAGCCTTTTTATTTTCCTTTCCAAGCTATCTGCTCCATCCAGCTCAGGAGTGTTGTACTAAATGTATTCCCAACTCTTGAAGAGTCTGGGTACTTGACAGTGCATGTTGTTTTAAATATGCACATGTGAAAAACGTTACAGTGCACCATTAAAAACCTTTTTATTTCAGTAATACCTTTTCCAATAATCATCAGGGCTAGCTGTAATCTAAGTTTAAATAATAATCTAGATACATCTAGAGGATGAGGTAGTCAACGAAAGACATGAGACAGTGCTTTTCTCTTTTTATCCATCACTGAGAGAGATCAGTTTGGCACTTAACCAAAGTGTCTCAGCTAAGTGGGGTGGACTTGGATCTAAGCTTTTTTGTTCATAGTTTTAAGTGGGAAAAATATCTGGAATTGCTGAATTCACAGTAGGCTAAAGTATGTTGAATTACCTCATGGTTTGTTATTGATCAACATCATGCCTATGGAACTTGCTGTGCCAGGAATCTTAACTGATGGTAAATTGATTGTGTATTTGATAACAAAGTCAATCAAAATAATCAAATAGTGTTGTATATGGTGGCTGAGTGAACTTAGAACTTGCACTGTTTCATAGATCCATTCTTACATGATGGCCCTGAAATGCAGGCTTTAACTAGTAATGTCTATTTCTTGCAATATTTTAAAAGTAAGTTTTGGGGAAAGTCATAGTATTTCAGATTTGTAGTGCTTAATTCAATTTTATCCAGATTGCATCTACCTTTGTAGGATTTACTTATCTCTATGCTTGTTTGACACAATCAGATCTTCCCATGGTACGTGTTGGCATATTCCCTGCTGCATTGTGAAAGTAATATTGCTTTCTGACTGCTGATGATACTGGATGTATTTATGCAAGATTTGAAATATACCACAGAAACTATTTAGATTAGTGTATATATATATGTATA